>JAALXK010000202.1:0-95882 GCA_012977745.1 Fusarium anguioides | reverse complement strand
AATGATAACAGGCATGGCTTATATTTCATGATTTATGATCACTGGTTAATACCCAAACCAATGAGAGACGACACAACAGGATAATATAAACAAATACACAAAGAATAATTAACAATGTTAAATGATAGGAATGAGAGTATTCAGAAATTTACTCGAAAACCCAAGGTGCTGATGCTATATTAATAAAGTTGTAATAAAGTATCATGGTAGAGTTATTATAGGGTAAGCAATTTGCCATGAACATACATCCTTGGTGAAGCTGACCCCACATCCCATGAGCCCCGCGTCCGCCACAGGCTGCCTAGCTGTCCCAGCCTCACCTTGAACTACCTAAGCTCCAATACCCCATCTTGAACTCATTTACACATCACCTCGACAACTTGCGACCGCCAATACCGGACGTTTCTTAGGACTCATTTCGCTCTCAAGGTTGAAATATAGCTCAGGACAACTCAAACATCCATACAGTCACTTCTGACCACTTCACACCTCACCGTGACGTATTTAGCTTGGTGTATCCATCAACCATCTACTGAGGCTGTAGCCTCATCCGCAATACATCATGGAGCAGACAAAGGCTCTCAATGCGCTCGAGGTATGCATAGCCCGATGGAAACCTAGACATAAAGACTGACAATAGTAACTAGCCCTTCCTTGCTCTCTCTAAATCAGCAACATCTCCTCGCGCCGCTGCCGACCTTGTCACCAGAGCTACATCAGCACCAAACACATTCCTCTTCAGCGACCTCCTCCAAACAACAGCCATTCAGAATCTCGCCGGCTCAGAGTTCGCTTCACAACTAGAACTCCTTAAGATATTTTCTTACGGAACATACTCTTCATACAAAAGCACACAGGGTTTACCAACACTCACCGACGCCCAGGCAACCAAGCTACGCCAACTTTCGCTTCTATCACTGGCCCGTGATCGACAGAACCTTTCATATGCTGCGCTACAAGATGCCCTTGACCTATCTGGGGCACGAGAGGTCGAAAAATTGGTGATTTCGGCTGTCTATGCTGGTCTACTCCATGCCACGCTTGACCCAGCACGTGCTGTCGTGCAGGTCTCTAGTGTTGCACCCCTTCGTGATCTGGCTCCTGGAGCGATACCCGACTTGGCCGGCTCACTCAAGACATGGGCTGGCCGCTGCACCACCACCCTTGAAGCTCTTGACCAGCAGATCAAGGATATTCGAACAGCCGCCGCAGCTCGACAGCGTGAACAACGTATGGCCGACGAGAAGCTGCAGCAGTTGATGAGCGAACAGCAAGAGGGCGGACAACGCAAGTACGACTTGCCAAACATGAGCCGGGATACCAGAAGAGGTTACAACAAGCGATCCGTCATGGACGTGGGTCACTTGGTGGACAATGATAGCATGGATGTGGACGAGGTCGAGGAGGAGAAGAAGCGGGCTAACAAGCGCAAGCTTTGAGACCACTACGCACTATTCGTCTTGGAAGACTTAGGAGCCAAGACTCGCAAAACATGTATCACGAAGAACCATGACATAATAGACGAAACGACGCCTTTTTATTAGCCCTAAATCCGTACAAAATTCCACCCTGAGACTTGTACTAATCCTGCTGACCTCATATCGTCAGAATTAAGAAGGAAAAACGCATGGTAGAACCGACTATAAATATCGCGTTCCAGACCGGGAATAGCTAAATTACAAAGAAGAAACCCTGATCAATAAACAGTAGATTTCCGTACGCCAGCCTCCAGAAAGCAACGCCGCTCTCAATCTAGAGATTGGACTAATATCGCAGCCTGGTTAAAAATCAAGGCTCCCTAATCATTACAGTCGTGAATATGGATATGATGTCCAAACAAATCCTTGCGGAGACGGCCTTTTCAGTTTTTGTGTATCCGAAAGGCCATTAATGGCCGGCATTAGTGACCGCAGTTATATGTAAAGATTTGAGTTGCTTAGAGACGCTTTCCCGGAACGAGGATGAAGAGAACGCAAAGGGCAGCATCGATGAGAACAGTCACCGCGAGGACCATGACGGCACGCTTGGCGATAAGAGTGCGAACGTAGGGTTCACGAATGCGAGAGAAGTTGAAGGGAGTGTACTCGCTGTAACCAATAAGGGCCATGATAGGGTCCAGCGAGTATTGGTAAGACGCAAGGAAATAAACACCGATGGTGAAGGGCAGGATGAGCTATCTGAAGTTAGCGTACTTTCTAGAGTACCGTGTAAATAAAAACTTACCCAGCATCTGGTTGCACGCGAGTAGTCAAGGAAAATGAGAATAAACGCAGCCCAGAAGGCGGCAAACATGGCAATAAGGCCAAGAATAAGTCGCATGATGAGAGTAGGTGGGATAAGGTTGCCGAGCGCCTTCATTCGGAGAAAGCCAGGGAAAGCATCTCGCTCCATAGCCTGGAAGACGTAGTCTTTGGCAACATCGAAAACCTCGGGATCGTCACGGCCATACTCTTCGATGGCAGTGGTAACTTCTTGAGTAATAGATCCTGGAAGGGTGATTTCTCGCTCAGCGCCAGGGAGGAGGAAAGTGTAGAGAATCTTCTCTGCTGAAGCTCGGATATCCTGCCGAGCAACGGTATGAGCGGGCGAGTTGGAGTCGGTAGTGACATCATGCGAGTTGCTGAACTGAGGACTGGGTCTAACAGGCGCAGAGGCACTCTGAGGTGAGTCGTGACTTTGGTCCTCTCTAAGGAAAGCAGACATTTGCGCATCCTGGTTCTTCTCCTTCTCAGTTGCGTACATGGATGGACCGGCCGTTCTAGGTTCCAAGTCGCCAATATTCTCGAGGATAGCTGAAGATCGTTTTGATGCCTCGGGAGTGCCAATGAGGACGGATCGTCGAAGTTCGCGGACATAATGTCTGCATAGTGACATGTGCTGAGCAACATCGAGCCTGTTTATGTCAGCTGAGTTCCTACCGAAAGTCAATGCCGGATAAGCCTACCAGAAGTCGAGGTAATCCACTGAACGTTGTTGATCGCGCATGTAGATATAAAAAGAGAATAGGTCAACGGGAGGGAGAGTGCGACGACTCAAGACCTCAAAGAGCGTAGGCAGTCGGTTTCTCGTCATGTCTGGCTGAGGCGACGGCGATGCCATCGCATGGACAGGCTCGTGTTCAGCCATCTCGGGCGACGTATTATAGATGTATCGAGGGTGAGATAAGTGTTAAAATGAAAGAGGCGTTTGGCGTTTCTGGCGCGCGGTGCAACTACCGGCAAGCTTTATGGAAGGGGACCAGTAATACGCGAGAAAGTTCCCCTTATTACGACCGACGACAGGCCGCTAAGTCTGTTCTCAGCAACCGCAACCACAGCGCAGCACTCTCCTAAGCAAAGCAGGTCAAAGCAGCCCGTGAAGGAAAGAAATGAGACGCTGATGCGCAAAGGATACCGAGTGAGGTTTGCGGTGCTTTGATGTCAATAGTAGCCCAAGTCGACGTGGAATGATGAAATCGTTATACAGCAACGGCTAAGATTGGATGCTACTATGCTTTCGCGATAAACAGCCGCAGACCGAACGTGGACCAAACAACGCCCCTAAACCTAATTTCGTTAAGCCTGCTCAGACCCAGAAAAACCATCCTTCAGGTGGGTCGTATTCCTCAACTCACGTGATACCCAGGCGGGCATTCAGGGCTGCCCTGGATTGGTTCGCTAGCACTCCACCCACGAATTTCGAGGGCTGCACTACGCACAAAGATTTTGGGAATTTGACCACCTTGAACATCAACACCTTCTCAACGACCGACCTTGAAGAGACGAGCCGCAGGTACGATAAACACCCCGACAACATTTCTCCCTCGCAGTACTCTTTTTCCCTTTGAGACTACGAGCACGAGCCTATCGACTTTTTATCATCCTCGTCGACCGAAAGACTAACTCTCATATTTTCAGCCATGTCGTCCAAGAAGCCCTCAGGCAAGACTCAGCGCTCCGCCATTGCGGATGTCGTCGCCCGCGAGTACACCATCCACATGCACAAGCGAGTATGTTATTTCGCCAGAGAATAGCTCGAGAACTGGAGCTCTATTGAATATATGGATTGAATACTGACGGGTTCAAAAGCTCCATGGTGTCACCTTCAAGAAGAGGGCTCCCCGTGCTATCAAGGAGATCAAGGCCTTTGCCACCAAGTCCATGGTACGACTCTCCGCCCCAACAGCCTGCTACCGAACGCGAAGCAATTGGAGACGGCAAAACCGTCATTTTGAAATCACACATGCTAACATCCACAACAGGGTACCACCGATGTCCGCATCGACCCCCAGCTCAACAAGAAGGTCTGGGAGCAGGGTGTCAAGGGTGTTGACTACCGACTCCGAGTGCGAATTTCCCGACGACGAAACGACGAGGAGGGCGCCAAGGAGAAGCTCTACAGCTACGTTCAGGCTGTGAACGTCAAGGACCCCAAGGGCCTCCCTACGGTTGTTGTTGAGGAATAAATATAAAAAGTTTATCTCTCGTGGGACAGGTTCTAGGGTGGCATGGCATTTGGAGTTGCATTCAGCATTCTGGCTTTTGACGCTGAATATACACACACAAAGGGAAAAAATGTGATCAAAGCTTGAAGTCAAAACAAACGACAATTGGTGCCTCGGCGTGAAGTGGTCTCTGGTCAAGGCTTTTTTATGAGGGCGAAAATACCCAATCATTTACGTTTTTTCTGACGTGATGATGTGGAAGTTATTAACAGTCGATTAGAGGGTCTGCTATTGACAATGGTCAACCTGTTTCTGGCCCTATCAATATCCCCTCCGTTGCTGTTTGTCCAGCTGTGGAAATGCCATGCAATTCTGTAATCCTAACAAGCCATCAAACCAAATTCCGTACACCTGGTACTCCTGTCCCCGTATACAAGTATCAAAGCACCGAAACCCCAGTAAGAACTAATTTACTCGTCCTCAACATCCCTGTGACGTGCCAGCACCTTCTTCTGGAACTCCTCAGTGTCCTTGTCCCACAGCTCAGCGGCCTCACCGTTGAGAGGAGAGGCGCTAGTTGTATGTTAGTAATGTATTTATGGCCCAGATGTGATTGTATACGTACTTGTTGGGCTCGCCAAGCAAGCTCTGCAGACTCAGCAGAACAGTTTGGATGTTGTAAGCGGCAGTCCACTTGTCCTTAAGAATGTCCAGGCAAATGCGGCCAGAGAAGTCGACGTTGGGGTGGTAGATAGGTGTCTTGAAGAGCACCGTGGGAGCGGCGTAGGGGTAGTTGGAAGGGAAAGCAAAGCTGAGCTTGAAGGTCAGGCCAGCATAGGGAGTATCGTCGGGACCCTCGATGGTGGCAGTCCACGATAGGAGGTTGCCATCAGCAGAAGGAAAGGCAGAGACACCGGGGGCGGGCGACGTCATGAGTTGCATCAACTCGGTCTGAAGTCTGTACAAAGTTAGCGACCTGCAATTATAATCAATGTCTCAGTACAAGTATTCACCTCTTGGTTGTGCTCTGAGAATCAGGGCCCTTGGAACCAGAGTTAAGCTTGGCGGCCTGGACGCTGCCAGGAGCAGAGTTCTGGCTATCTTCTGTGTAATCCATTGTGAAATGCTGGGATGATGCTGTTTTTCCCCTGAGTAAAACAGAGAGTTATGATGGCAACCAAGAAAATGCCAGAAGAGAAGATGCGATTATAGGGCGGTAGGTAGCGAGTAGGTAGAGAATTGTTTATGTACGGGCCAGACAACAATGGGTTCCGCAACTGGCAAGAGGTTGATGTTGAACTGAATGCAGGGGCGATTGAGGGAGACAAAGACAGGGACGTTGCTTTGGTGGAGTTTACGGGAAGGGACTTGAAAGAGAAAGGGATGGATGAAAGCAGAAAGAAGGGTCTTGAAAAGAAGTGAGACGATGCACGATATATTGTTTTGGGCTGCGTCAGAAATCCATTGAACTTGATTGATTTCTCAAAAGTTCAAGGCTCCAATTGTTTACCGCAGCAACCAGCGCGACTAGGGTCAACCAATTTATGAAACCACAACCAATAGCATCAAACAGAGGGTACTACCACTGAAACCGTAGGGCATTATTACACTGTGAGAGGATGCACAGGGCGCTAAACGATGCGAGATTTAGGGGACCTTGACCGGGTCTCACAGCAACAAAAAAAAAGCACTTTACGCGGTGAATAGACGCGAATCGATTAACGCGCTCATTCATTCTTTTGGATTGCTGGATCATAACTGTATCCTCAAACTGGACAATTGGTTATTGTTTGACAAGAAGAATAGCAACACAGTTTAAAACCCAATCATAAACTACTTACCTCTACACCATGGTAAGTCAGACATTCAACGCTCGGTTCTTTATCAATAGCGCCTGTCAAATTTCTCTCATGGCAGATTGTGCTCAAGTATCAAGTTGACCGGGGATCGTGAATCTTGATCATTCACAGTTTCTATCTAATGAATCAAATCCTGTATGACTTCATAAACAACCGCATCACTAACATAACTCAATGAATCAGTCACAATTAGACCCTCTACCAACGGATCTTCCCTTCCGAATCGTTTCCAAGACCGTGGGTCGAGGAGCATATGCCTCGTTAGTTCACCAACCCCATTTTTCACTCATGATAATCTCGTTTACCTATACTAACCACATACCAGCATCAAGAAAGCAATTCCTCTCGACGCACCGACACCATTATTTGCTGTCAAGCTCATTCATAAGGGCTATGCTGTTAAACATGGCCGCATCTCTACGAAGCAGCTGGCCATGGAGGTCTCGCTCCATTCACACATAGGCCAGCATCCCAACATTATCGAGTGGTTCGCTTCAGGAGAAGATGATATATGGCGATGGATTGCCATGGAGTATGCAGAAGGTGGTGACCTGTTCGACAAGATTGAGGCTGATGTCGGTGTTCGTGAGAACATTGCCCAAGTCTACTTTACTCAACTCATCAGTGGTGTGAGCTTTATGCACTCCAAGGGTGTTGCACATCGAGATCTCAAACCTGAGAATATTCTCCTTTCGCAGGATGGATCTCTAAAACTCGCTGATTTTGGTATGGCGACAATGTTCGAGTACAAGGGTCAGCGAAAGCAGAGCTCAACACTATGTGGTAGCCCTCCTTATATCGCCCCTGAAATTCTCGCTTGCGGTCGTGCCGCTGACAAGAAGTTACCGAATGCCGCCAAGTACTCACCCGATCTGGTCGATGTATGGTCTTGCGGTGTTATTCTATTCGTCCTCCTCGTTGGCAACACACCATGGGATGAGCCTTCACCAGGTAGTTGGGAGTTTCAAGAATACGTCCGAACATCTGGTCGCAGTACCGATGCTCTATGGGGGAGAGTCCCTGTAGAAGCTCTCTCCTTGCTACGAGGGATGATGAGTATTGATTCTTCAAAGCGCTTTACCTTTACCCAAGTGCGCCAGCATCCTTGGTATACAAGACACAATGTCCTCCTCAATTCTGATGGCCGAGTCACAGATCCTATTAATCTGGCAACACAGATGCTGGAGAACCTCCGTATCGACTTTACCCACCAGCCTACATCACAGCCTACTTCCAGTGACAGCATGGACATCGATACTGGTCTAAATGTTGGAAAATTCTCTTCTACTCAACCAGAGACACCCATCGCAGATAAGGACTGGGATTGGGAACGTCCACCACTTCGCTCTATAGCCTCACCCACATCATCACTCCCGCACGATACCCATCATCGAGCAATGCACGATACACTTGTAGATGAGCCTTCTATGTCGCAATTCTCTCAAAACCCTGGCCCTTCCTTGACCCTTACTCAACAAGCTCGTCGCTTCCGCGATATTTGCCCGCCCGAGGCACTTACTCGCTTCTTCTCGGCTGTTCCTCCGGCCCACATCATTCAGATGATTAGCGATGCTCTCCACCATCTCAACGTCCCCCTGGCTCCGATCTCGCCAAATCTCCACGGCAGCCCTGTCGCTACGATAAAGGTCAAAGCGCTAGATGGCCGCCAGCAAAGTCTACATGGCGAGATTCAAGTGGATCGTCAGCCTCTTCCAGATGGTACTGAGGTCCTTGATATCCGCTTCGTTAAGGTCAAGGGTGATCCCCTTGAATGGAGACGATTCTTCAAGAAGGTTGTTGTTTTGTGTAAGGATGGTGTATATGTCCCTGAGTCTTAGAAGGTGGACGGGCTGTTTTGGAAAGCTGAGACGAGACTCCTTGAGAGACGAATTGCTTCAACTATTGGATTACACAGGCCATAATTAGATAATGGCTATATATATAATGGAGAGAGTTAAAATGTCCATAAACTTGGGCCAACTTTTATTCAAGCCGAGTTGTTTAATGAACCTGTATATCTCGTTTCATATATCTTCCGAGCCATGATGCTCAATGACTTATACAGCAACGGTTCCTGAGATATCTCAGGCGTTTGCTTGGCTGTACTGCTCCACCTGAAAGTTGCTGGGATGAAAATTGTCGGCGGTGTCAACTTCAGTCTGCCAACGTTCGAAATCCAGCTGTTGATTGCAGTCGAGAGAATTGAGAATCTCGTCCAAGTTCAAATCCAGGGCTGGATAGAGGCCTCTTTCAACGCCCTCATGGGTTTGAGATGCTCCTAAAGCGTTTTCAGCTGGCAATTCCTGGGGAGTCGGACTCCTCGAGGGCGAGTCTTCGGCTTCAGGCTGACAAGGCGCCTGGTTTTGGCCAGCACGGAAAGATTGCATTATGCCTTGAAGAACATTGCTAGCGATATCGGTAATAATTTCAGAAGTGAGTGACTGCTCGAGTATTCCATCGATCAAGCTCTCCACACGGGGTCGCATGCGTCTTGAGAACTCGCGCCGGGCAAAGCTCTCAAAACTGTCAAGCATATTCTCCCCGGTTTGTCCTATTTCCCTTTCAGATTGCAAAGGGGAGAGTTCAGGATCTTAGGATACGTTAGCATGTGAATGAATGCTTCTGAGTAACACTTACATGGTGAGGGGATTGGGTGGTCATGAGGAAAAAGAATCTTGTATACTTCAGCCCACTTCTCTGCTTCCCCTATATGGCGAGACTTTCCCTTATTTCTCTTCCTGGCACGAAGAAGTTTGTCCTGCTCCTCATCAATACCTTCTTCAGGCTCTTCACTTCGCATCTGGCAGATTGTCTCAGCTCTCTGATGCTGATTAAGGCTATATGCTGATTTGAGGTCTTGCCTGCACCTGTTGCACCTGAATTTAGGAAGCATATGCCGACGGTATAGGTGTTCTCTAGATCGAAGATTAGCTGATGGTGGTTAATTTGATGCTGTTTGACTTACTTGACACGATGGACAGACACCCAACCAGGCCAGCAGCAACTTTTCCAGTAGGACGCCTGGTATCTATCACGATTATGTTTAAAAAAAGGACAAACATATCGTATCTCGGGAGTGTCGGTCAATGCATATGGTCTTCGTTGATTTTGATCCGGCGCCCCGTCATCACCCTCACCAAACTCATCATCAGAATCACTTCTTTGACGTTTCTGAGCGGACGGTCTACATGATGATTGACTAGAACGACCTACAGCTGTTTGAAAGGGCTGAAGACAATTGTATGAGCCCTGTTGACCATTTGGAACACCTCGCTCCCGCAAGATTGTCTCCAGCCATTCTTGAAGCACAGCCATCAATCGATCCGAGATCCAACTTGCTCTTCTTTCGATAATAGCAGACGTTGAGGATGCTCGATCAGTACTCGAGTATGATTCAGCACTGTCTGTATAACATTCGATATCGGAGAAGTTATCTAGAGTAGTTGATGATCGATAGTGAGACGGGTTGGACTCGATGATCGAATTCTTAGTTCTTGGGCCAATTGGGACAGCTTGGACAGAACTTCCTGAGAGCTTGGGAGATGAAAAGTGTTTACTCTCACCATTCTCAGTGCTTTGTCTCTCTATATCCAGAGCTAGGCTCTTATCAGAAAAGCCGTCGCTCTTGAGTTTGCTGGGATATGAAGCATATTGCTTTTCGATTTTGTCTGCGGCAGACAGGGTGCTCAATTTCTGCGAAGCCTTTAGTAAATCCATGTTGTCAGAACTACAAGTAAGTTGCTCTTTTTAGAATAGGGATACTCACATCACCATGGTCTTGTTTATCAGATGTGTCTGCTGATGATGGTCTTTCGCTCACCCACCCACACCCTCCACCGCTACCACCACTGCCAAAAACACGAAAATTGTCCTCAAAGACGCTGGGCATTTGGCGGTAGTTTCTCATGTCTCCATTATCTGAAATAAATCTCTGGTAATCAGTTGGAATCATCGCAGTAAGTTATGAGCGCTCGTAAGAGCGCTCAACAAGGGAATGGTATAAGAGTTCAGGAGGAAATCTATCAGAGTCAACCAATAACTATATACCCCAGTATGTTGAAGTATTATAAGCGAATGGTTTTCACGGGTAGTTATAAAAAGTAAACAAGTCGATGGTGAGTGGATAAAGAGTCTTTTATCTAACTCCTTTACTCGCAATCGCGCAGGATGCAACGGCGAGTCATAGCAAATGTTATTTCCTGCATGATCGAGATTCAATATAAGGACCAATAGGGGCTCCCTGTTGCCTGTAAAAACGCTCCAGACCTATAAATCGTGGGACAAGATAGAGCCTGATTTCAGGAGAGTGATGCCATTGGCGTAACCTTCTGTGTTATTTTCAGGCCCCAAGTCAGGAGCTTGTCCTATTTAGTTAGATTACTTCTGATAAAGCATAGATCAGAAAAACTTGATTGTTCTTGCTACGAGTTCCGGGACTGAAATTACAATTAGGGAACGGGGAATTGAGAGTGACTAGCATTCGCACTAGACAAATGCAACGCAGAGACAATGTTGAAAAGAACAGTGATAAAGTCAAATTCGAACATCGATTCTAACTGTCTATCCTATAGTTGTCTGACTAACCAGTTCATCATGGCCCGCATGGTAACAGAAAACGCTCAACCGCCGAAAACAAATTGGTATCTATCATCCTCCTTTTATGCATTATCATCAAGGCCTCCAAAACCCAGAAGCAAGAATTACTGCCCAACCTCCCGTAATGCCTGTGCCAGGAGGTCACTATCAAGGCGCCGTAAAAAGCTGGTGTCAAGGTGCATCCATGGAGGCATTCCGCCCATGGATGGCTGATATTCTTGGTATTGAGACGCGGCCGATCTTAAATTCTGACTGCTGTCGTCTTGTGGCCCCTGGTGACAAGACTGCAAGCTGTCCTTGAGTGTACTCAGAGCGGCCTCGATTACCTGAGGTATGAGGGTGGGGGGCATGTTCTTTATGAATCCAAGCTTGCTTGCCATGCGCTGCTCAAACGTAGATACAAGGCTCATCTCAAAGTCACTGTTGTTGTTGCTATTGTCGCTGTTGCTTTTCTTCAAACGATCATAGTCTGGACGATATTAGCATTGTATAATGCAATGTACGTGATTGGACACTAACACGGTGAGGACGGTTCATCCTCCCCAGGAAAGATGATCTTGTAGACCTCACTCCATCTCTCCTCCTCAACCTCCTGAGGATCTGTTCTTGGGGCACCCCTTTTAGCTCTTGTGCGCAATGCCTTCACTTGAGCTGGGGTGATGCCCTCCTTTTCTTGAGAGCTGCGACTTTGCACTCCACAAGGTATGGGTGACCTCGTATGCTCCAAGAGACAACTCTCAGCCTTGAAAGTTTGGAAACACCGTTGGCATTGGTGCTCAGGAAGTGTGTGACCTCGGAAAATGTGTTCCCTAAAATCTCGTTAGTTTACTCCAGTATACTCAGATGAGGATCACATACTTGACTCGGTGCACGGTTTCCCATCCAGGACCGCAGCAACTCCTCGAAGTCTCATAGCGTTCTGGGTCATGCTTGTAAAATGGGCATGCGAATCGAAGTGATGAAGATGTTTTGCGTTTCTTGTCTGAAGGTTTCCCTTCAGTCTCGCTTGCTGACGATTCATCGACTTCAACGCAGCTAATTGGCCGCTTCCCTGACTGCCTCGAGGAGACAGGAGGTTCTCGCGGAGGCTGATTCATTGAGCTCTCTGGTGAAATCGAGTCTTCCAGACATTCTGTGATTCGAGGCACGCCCTGTGGTATAGAAAGCAGTGCGTTTCCGTCACTCGGCATTATACCCAGGCCGGTTTCAACGAACGCGGAATTGAAGTGGTCCACGGGATTGAACTGGCTGGCTTGGTCGTCGAAGGCTAGGCCATCCGCGAATGACATACTCATTGATGTGCCATAATTGCCATAGTTGAAATTGCTGTAGCCAGCTGACCGTGATGGGAAATCTGAAGCGCTGTATCGACGTCGGTGCTTTCGACTCAAGTCTCGAAATCTTGACTTGACTTTGAGAAGCAACCACACCCAATGCCAACCCAGTCTACCGAAGAGAGCGTTGTTGGCCGTGGGGATAAGTGCTTTTGACGATGTGCCATGCTGGGATTTGGGGCGTGGCCGGTCAACCGCTGGCGTTGTGAAGCCAGGATGAGGATTGAGATTGGGTTGACCAAGTAGAAACTCATAGGTTGAGTAACCAACGGTTGAGGAACTCAAAGGTAGCGGAGACTCTGAGGCGTATCCATACTGCTGTGGACAGACATTGGTGTTGAGGGCACTTAGACCCCCTGGCATTCCCCAGAAAGAATTGGCCACTGGCTTGTTGTTGGAGTTGTACAAGTTGTCCTCAGGTTGGGATTGGGTAGTAAATTCGGGGATTGGTGTAGGGTACGAGTACATTGAAACGTTGTGTTGGTACAGACAGATACAGGAAGTCGCCTTTGCTGATCTGATGAGGCGCAGTTTGTATATTTATATAGATAGTTGCTTCTTTGGTTGGAAAGTCCTTTCTATTGTTGTATAAAGTAGCGCTAATCAAGGCTAAGTAGTAGGTAATCAAGGGTATTGCTAGTTAAAGAAGTATATATATGTGGTTCTGTATATATAATTCTCAACTAACTACCAGGTAAGTTTCAGGTAAATGAAAATAGGATCTCGTTAATTGATGCCGGGAATAGTAGAGGGAGGCGAAGGTGAGATCCGATCCTAAGGGGGAGTAAGCCCAATATTTAAGTGGGAGGCCTTTGCGCGACTGCGCATTTACCTGGTTGGTGCGAACCAGTGAGCTGAGATACGAACAAGGCAACTGACTGACCCTCTGAAAGTGCAACTCAACAGCCCCCAAAGTTCCATATGACCAAGGAAATTATTGAGGCTCCAATGTTTGAGAGAGGATCTCCTGTTCTTGGCTGTTAATCCTTCTCATAGAGAGAATGTTGAATTGTCGCAAGTACAGAGGTTGTTAACTGCTGGCTTCAAAGACAATTGGCTAATCGTGCTACAAAGAGTTTAACGAAACTTAATCAATCAGTAACCCAAAAAGAAGAAGTATCGATTTTCTCAACAGACATTCAAGTCGACAGAGTTACGGAGAAATGTTGATTGTTTCGAAACTGTCAGGGGGTTGAAAAGACTATTATCAAGGGTTGGAAGATACAGTCAGCTTGGAGTGAGGCTGTGAGCCCTCGCACTACCAGCTGAATTGTGCACAGCTCACCAACTTGCATGTTACAGTTCAAGTCACAATGTGTTTAACCCAGCCAGTTAAATGGCTAAAATCGATTTGCACTTCTCCCTTCTGGTATGCCTGACACGAAATTCTACAACGTAGTATGTATGCCCTGAAAAACGCCTGACGCCTTGCATAACCAAATGCATAAGCTTCTTTATTACTCGGCCTGCTCAACCGGCTCATTCAATTGTTCATTCCATTCAAAACCTGCATACAACATCAGCCTCGATATCGCCTACGAACAAGGAAATGGTTGGGGGCCTTACGTTGACGGCACATGGGGCACTGCCCCCTTGATGAATCTTGCTTGATCCATTCCAAGATGCAATGCTAAACACGAACAAACACAAATTCGGTCAGCAAAGCGAGATTCAAGATAACAATAGAGAGATAAGGTAAGCTCGAACCATGTGAAAGTTGTGGCCACATTTTCCCGATACTGAGATTAAAGTTGTGTCAGTAGGGTTTATCTCTAATAGATGGTCTGATGTTTACTTACACAGGCTGCAATCATCACCTGGGTATTTACATGTCGGACACGTCCCGTCAAAGTGGACCTGACAAATACCACAAACATCATCTTCTGGTATATCCCATCGCCAAGTAGCGACTGTGTTCCACTTCTTGATGGTGACTTTCATGGTGGTTTGCGATAAAAGGAACCACAAGATCGATATCTGAAGAGATCGGGATTTCTGGAGTTGACGATCGTGACAAAGACTCCAAATGGCCGTGCAACCTTTGGAGTTGAGAAGGGTCAAGGTTTGAAGCACTAACGCAACGTGCGGAGGCACATGAGCTGAGGCTGACAAGGTGAGAGGTCCAACTGGGTGGATAGGTTGGGCTGTAGTGGTGGGTGGGCGCCTATCGGTTGGCGTTTCAGTGACCTCATCCGCTGAAAGTCACCCACTGAAAAAGCTGTAGTCCGCTGTAGACCCCTCCACTGCCAACGGGACTTCGTCATAACCACCATTTAAAATGACTGATGGGGGTGGTCCAAGCTCCCATTGGCAGGAAAGAAGGATTTCGCCAACCTCGCCCGCACTTACTTGGTTTGCGCTGCTAAAGTCAAGTCAAGTCAAGCAAGATCCAGTTAATTATCATCTACCAATTCAAAGTTGACTCGATTGGTCGTTAACATCTCGTCATCAACCTCTCTTCACCTCAAGTTTACCACACAATTCCGCGGTATTCTCCTGCCGACTGATGTGGACGCAGACAGACAGTTAAGCCTTTTGCTAACTGTCTCTTCTTCTGCCGTAGTCCTCCATTTCATTGGCTGTGACTCTTATCAACCACTCAGGAACTTGCTCTACGTCAAGTCCCTGAACCTCCGAAACTCCCTCCTACTCCTCTATACACAACATCGCAAAGATGGCTTCTATTGCATTTAGCCGCTCAACAAGAGCTGGCATGCCCCAATTCCTCTCCGGCGCATTCCGACCTATCCTCACCCGCCGAAACTTCTCATCCTACCTCGTTTCGCCGAAAGAGCTTCATGAAGCCCTCAAGAAGAACCCTCCATCGCCGATCAGCACCGATCCTCGAGTGATTCCTCTCTGCGCATCATGGTTTCTTCCCAACGACGGACGATCCGGAATCCAAACATTTCGCGAACAGAGAATTCCCAAGGCCCGATTCTTTGACCTAGACAAGGTTATTGACAAGCGCAGTCCTTACCCTCACATGCTTCCCAGTCCCAAAAACTTCGCTGCCGCCATGAGTGAGTTGGGTATTCGAAAAGAGGACATTGTGGTAGTGTACGATAGCAAGGAGCTTGGTATTTTCAGCGCGCCTCGTGTAGGCTGGACAATGAAGGTTTTCGGTCACGACAAGGTTCATGTGCTGAACAACTTTAAGCTGTGGGTGGAACAAGGCTTGCCTACTGAGTCAGGAGAACTCTACAGTATAGAGTGCTATCCCTATCAGATTCCTGAGATGCAGGAAAGCCGTGTCGCAAGTTTTGAGCAGGTCAAGGAGATCGCACATGACCACAACAAGGAGGGTTCTGAGGGTGTTCAGGTTCTTGATGCCCGACCCAATGGACGATTCACTGGCGAAGCTGCCGAGCCTCGTGAAGGCCTCTCTTCTGGACACATTCCTGGATCTATCAACATCCCCTTCAGCTCTGTTCTGGACCCTGAGACCAAGGCTTTCCTCCCTACGGATCAACTGAAGAAGCTATTCGCGGAGAAGGGGGTTGACTCCCAACACCCTATTATTTCAAGTTGCGGCACTGGTGTGACTGCTTGCGTTCTCGATACCGCTCTCGAGGAGGCTGGTGTTGGTTCCCCTGAGTCTAGGCGGGTCTACGACGGTAGTTGGACGTAAGTGAATCATTCAAAAAGTTCATGACATAATGCTAACTGATGTAACAGTGAGTGGGCTCAACGGGTGCAGCCTTCAGAAAACCTGATTGTCAAGACGGCGAAGGAGTAATGTAACTTGGTGTTTGGTCTAAAAGATGGACGAATACTGAGTAGTTGAGATGCGATACCCTCACGAAAGATGATGGCCTGGAGTTGTCAGGCGTGTACGAAGAACATGGATTCCCAATTCCCCTCTGGTTTAAGTCTGTGTGTATGGTTGGTTCAGGAGTCCTGTAATGGACGAGAAAAATGGTTTATGGTATTACTCTAACATCCTCACCACTTTGGTATTGTTTTCAAGTATATAACGTGTGTATACGTTGAACAATTGAGTGTTGGAAGTTGTCAATATTTGAGTGAGTTTATGCGACATAAAGTGATAATTTGACCGGGATGTTGTAGTTTGCCGATCAGCGATGACGGGCGGGGTGGCTTGTCCGACAGACCGAGAAATGGGACCCTTTCACTTCCGCTTTTCGGTGAGTCTCAAGGTGAAGCTAAACCCCCACTATTTTTTGACCTGATGAATCCTAGCCTAATATTCAAGGCAGATCCGCATCCACAACTCATTAGGGCTCGCTAATTGTGCACATTCCCCAAATTTTGTGTGTGCCGACCCCGCCAGCGAAAAAGTTACCTAGTCTGAGTCCATCGCCAACACCACAACAGCTCTTGCGCTGACCAGACCAGACCCTTTCTTTTCCTCCCACCCCCAGCGCAACAAACACCACAACTGTTCACAATGGCTGACCGAGGAACTTCTCGTGGCGGTGGTTTCGGATCTCGAGGCGGCGATCGCGGCCGAGGACGTGGACGTGGCCGTGGCCGTGGTCGCGGTAAGAACGAGGAGAAGGAGTGGCAGCCCGTCACCAAGCTCGGTCGATTGGTTAAGGCCGGCAAGATCAACAGCATGGAGGAGATCTACCTTCACTCTCTTCCCATCAAGGAGTACCAGATTGTCGACAACTTCCTGCCCAAGCTCAAGGATGAGGTCATGAAGGTGCGAACACAAAATCCCACAATTTGCGAATAGCCTCAAGAAAAAAAAAAGAAACCGAAAACGAGGACCAACGAAACGAGGAAAACGGCTTGCTAACTTGTCTCTCTTCCAAAATTACAGATCAAGCCCGTCCAGAAGCAGACCCGTGCCGGTCAGCGAACCCGATTCAAGGCCATTGTCATCATTGGTGACTCCGAGGGCCACGTCGGTCTCGGTATCAAGACTTCCAAGGAAGTTGCTACCGCCATCCGTGCCGCTATCATCATCGCCAAGCTCAGCGTCATCCCCGTGCGACGAGGTTACTGGGGTACCAACCTTGGTCAGCCTCACTCCCTGCCTTGCAAGGAGTCTGGCAAGTGTGGTTCCGTCACCGTCCGTGTACGTAAAACCAACAAAGAACGAATATCCTATATAAAGAACGAAAAAACTGACAACATGTGTTATAGCTCATCCCCGCTCCCCGTGGTACTGGCCTCGTTGCCTCTCCCGCTGTCAAGCGATTCCTCCAGCTCGCTGGTGTCGAGGACGCCTACACCTCATCCGCCGGTTCCACCAAGACCCTCGAGAACACCCTCAAGGCCACCTTCGTTGCCGTCTCCAACACCTACGGCTTCCTTACCCCCAACCTGTGGAAGGAGACCAAGCTCATCAAGAGTCCCTTGGATGAGTATGCCGATACCCTCCGCGAGGGTAAGCGATACTAAAGCTAGAGCGGTGAGGTTTTATGCTTGGGGCTGGAAACTGGTGCTGCGGAGTCATGACATGTTTCACTGCATAGGTTGGCCGGTTAGGACACGTCGGATCTGATGCTATGAAAATAATGGCTTAAGGTCTGAATGAAAAGAAATTTCATCCTTCATGATTTGTTTTTTGTTGCAAAAAGAATATTGGTCCCTCATTACTTATCTGTGCGGTGAAAAAGATATGCATCCAAGGTGAAATAAGAACTGCCAAGCTAACGGCATAACTAATTACCTATCCAAATCCTAAATCTAACCAAAACATCATTGTTTGACTACTGAACAGAAGCTCATACAAAGAAATTGAAATAACGACATCAATCGCCTCCCTCCGAACTATACAAGTCCACATCATCAAGGTCCTCAGCCTCCGAGTCTTCAATCTCTAGCTTAACTGGGTGAGATTGCAATTCTCTTGAAGGCGGCACAAGTCGCAGCTGTCTTTGTGTTTGCTCGGCCAGGCTTGGTTCATCCTGTCCAACAGTACTGGCTTGCTCTTGGGCAGTTTTAGGCGCTGGGCCGGGGAATGCTGGGACCATTGGTGATGGTGCTTGTGCCCGAGAAGGTCGTACCTCTTCCATCTCGACATCCGGGTCCTCATTGTCTCTAGCATCGGGCATGTCCCCCTTAGGAGACCCATCATCTGACTCTTCGCCCGACTCTTCAGATTCGCTTCGAGGCTTGCTCTTGGGAATATCACGGGGATCGACTCTAGGCAAAGCAGTAGGATCAAATTGGGTCCAACTACGACCAAAGAAAGCTCCAAGACGCTGACTCCAAGTCGGCGGCTCAGTTGTCTCGATACCTAGAACAACATATTAGCCAAGACTTCAAGCTTCCGAGATTTCAAGACTTACCACTCTTTATATGATTCTCAATATACTTCTTCTGTAAGGGGGTGTCGCCAAGCAAGTATCGTGGAGGGCCAGGTGTGAAAGTTCGACGGGAATGAGCTAAATCCGCGAACGTCACCTGGAATTCACCCAAGCCAGGGATGACTTGACTTTGATTGTGTGATGTGTCCATTGTCGTTGTTGCTCCAGGCTGTTGCTCAGGCTGTGCTGTCCGTTGTGCTTCTCGCTGAGCCACTGGTGATACAGGAGACGCTGAACGTGTACTTCCACCTGCGGGTGTACTGTCACCCGAAGGAAACTCTGGCTTCTTGGCTGGCTTGATCTTCAGACGCAAGTGGACATCATCGTGGAACTTTCCAGACCTGATGCTTTCGGCTGTCGACTCACTCTGCAGATGAATTGGCCATCGATTCATGTCCCAGTATCGCGGTGCCTTGCCCTTCCGTTCAGGATGAGCAAAGGACCAAACTGGCTCCCGCCGACGGGGCGATTTCACCGTCTCACCGTTTTCATTGATACGACGATCAATGCGACTTGGGAACAACATGGTATTGTTCTCATAAGCCTCGCGGATGATTCCCTTACGAACGATGTTAAGGATCTCCCTAAACTCAGGATCCTGCCATCCGTAGATAATACTGCCGGGTCCATCTTTCAAAGGGTCCCAAGCCTCGGGCTCAGACATCGCGATGATATGACGGTAAAGTGCCGTGGAAAATTGGCCTACCTTATGGTACGGGTTGTACTCGAGTTTGTTTGGGTTGACTCTGGTCTCAGATTCCCAATCCAGCACCATGTCATGGACGAACCTTCTGTTCAGCTTTCGTTGTAGAGGAGTAAGTCGACGGCTATAAACCTTCATATAATGGCGAAGGAATTTAATGGTCTTCCCAAGTCGAAAGCAGAGGAGTCGATAGAATTCGTGTGTTCTTGACATGTCTTCCTCGACAGCCCCTGGGTCACCCAAGCATTCTTCCCAACTGCGGAGATTCTCAATCTTGGGTAATCCAAACATATAATCTCCAAAGCTCTTTGTCTCGGGGACACTGATGTCTGTTGAGATGGTTTCAATGTCATCTCTGTCACTACTGCCTTTGTCTTCGGCCGTTGCTTTAGCTTTGACCTTAGACGGCTTGTTCCCAGAGATTTGAGCGCCATGCATGTAAGCGTCCAGATCATCATCCGTATCAAGCCATCGAACTCGCTGCTCAGGATGAAGATTGGCTGAGGCGCACGACACGCTTTGGTCCTCGTTCAATCTGATCTGTTAGCAGGGGACCCCTATTTGCAAAAAAAAATGGGAACTTACTCAACCACCCCCTTTCGTTGAAGACGTTTCAGCTCGTCAAGAGCCTCCTCCATAAAGAATCTCCAGCGCTTCACAGGCCCCTTACACTCCTTATTCAGTTCCTCCAGAAACTCGCCAAGGTCATATCTCGATTTGTTCGTTATACCCTGTCCGTACAGGATACCCATTACTCTTTTCTCAAAAATCTCAGAGCGAGGGCTGAGCTCCTCATGTTTGATCATGGGGTCGATCGTATTCGAATGGATGGAGTTCTCGCCCAGGAGTCGCAAAAAATCTTCCTCCTTGGGACGGATATATGCCAAATACCATCGATTGTTAGCCCTGAAGTCTTCCCGCTTAAAGTCCAACGATAAATCAAGCCAGAAATTGCTTGAGAGACCCTCATCCACAAGTTCAACCATACTGGACAAGAAACCTCGTGGTGCTCGCTCATTTTGCAATGATATCCGCTTCCGCAGGGCTTCGCATCTTCTCAAGAGCTCGAATTCCTTCTTCATTTGGTGATCCAGGCAATCGTGAACAAAGGGTCCCATATAGTTTGTTGGCAGATCCATAATAGGTTCTTTGCGTTCCTCATACTTTTTGTTGCCATAGCATCCCCTAACAGCAGCAGGATATGTCCAATTTTTCCAGTGTCTCTCCAACTTGATGTACCACATATGTCCCAGGGTGTAGCTGAAAGGATCGCGTGACTCCTTTTCGGGGACTTTGGCAACCTGCATAGTGCGCAGAAGAATTCCCGCGTCTGGCTTGTCTGGAATCCTGGCTGGTGGTAGAATGAGCGTGCGGAAGACATTGCAGACTGCGAGGTTTTCGGAATTGTCCATATAGCTCAGGGTTTGTTGAAGAGCTGCTCGTTGGCTTCCTCGAAGGGTGGCAAACGCTTCAAGGGCGTTGGAGCTGAAGTTCTTTTTGTCAGATGCTGACTTGAAACTGGCTTCAGCCAATCTGATGGTCTTGTCGGTGGTCGACATATCCGAGAAGACACAGTTCTCAAAGGCGTTGTTCTCAATACCGGCCAAATTATGACGGAAAAATTGAGGAACAGACGTAGATTCCCAAAATTTGGGGGTCTCTGAAACATACAGTTTGACATACTTCTTGAGAATATGGTCAGGCAACTCGTAGTGAAAATCGATTGCCGGCTGAATCTCGTGGAGAAGTAGCCTTCTCTCACCCGAGTGGGTGTCCTCGGATGCATCTGACTTCTCAACAGTGCATTCGGCACCTGGAACTGGCGGCAGCCTCTGGCTATGCTTTGGCCACGGAGTGTCAAATTTGAGGATCAATTCGTTTTCTCCATAGTGATACTGCTCAAATGCCCGATGGGTATGAAGCATGTCGATAGCCTCGTGAAGGTCAGCACCCCATTCCTCGCCCTGATAGCGGGAGAGAAGGTACGAAAAGTACTCCGTCAACTCTGCAAGCTTTTGGCCCCAGTTCAGAGTTCGGTCGATATCCTCATCAGCAAGAAAGTTTCTCGCGCGTCGAAGAAGGACTTCAGGCGGCTCAATCTTCCATCCCTTGTAGGGGTAAAGATTAAAGTCATGTCTCGGACCACCAAGAGCATCGAGCTGGGCTTTCAGTGAAGCTTGATTCTGTTCTCGGCGAGACTGATCACTCTCCGGCTCGCCAGTAGCAGGTCCGCTGCTGCCTAGTTTTCCCGAGTTCGTTCGAGTACTAATCACAAAACCCGGGATAAGTGGCTTTGGGGCAGTAGCTGGTCGATCTTCCCGCTCACTCTCAGGTTCATGGTGCTCGATGTTGATAGTAGGAACTGCACTTGAAGGACCAGCGATGGCTGGAGGAGGTTGGGGAGGATAGTTAACACGAGTCTGATTAGATGTCCGGCCCCCCTGGCGAGTTGAAGGACGAGCTCTTGGGGTCAAAGTAAGGGTTGTAGTTGATCCTGCCCTAGAGGGTGCTTGCGTTAAAGTCAGAAAGGTCATTTGATGTGAAATATTCTTAAGTACTTACGCCGTGAAGACAACCCAGCTTGTTCAACCCCTGTATCACGCAAGGCTTCCTTTTGTGCACGACGTGATGACCTAGGCGACCGGCGAGAGGATCTAGCCCTCGAACTAGTCGCTCCACGACCCTCTAGCTCTAAAACCAGTTGTCAGTATATGGTATGGCATCTAAATTGGCGTAACATACCATCGATGCGTTCTTTGAGACCCAGCTGGGGATATCTGCCACCAAACAGCTGGTAGGCTGCTTTGACAAAAGCTGGTCTTCCGTCCAGGAAGAACTCCAGGCGTTTATCCAACAGCAAGCGCTTTAAGGTGCTCCCAAACTCACGATAACTTTTATTTTCTAGGAAGCGCGTGTATGACTGTTGAGCTTCGGGTGGGAGTATCTCGAGGTCGTATTGAAAAGTTAAAAGAATTATGTCTGGGGCACGTAAGTTTTCAAAGCATACCATTCTTAGATGTTTCCTTACCTAAAAGCTTCAGAACCTTGTCTGATCGACGCTCTATCGTTTGAATGTATGGCACACTCGGGGCGTTCTCTGGCGAGACGTCGAAGGTCAGATTCAACCCAGGGATCCGCGAAGTGCTTCCATCGTTCGCAGGGTCTGCCATGATGCATATCAGTAGTGGTTTAGGAGGGTAAACCAGGTAGAGGGAAGGCGGCGGATAAGACGACAATTATGATGAAGAAGAGGCCCTCAAGAGTTCGGACTAAGTTAAAGAAAAGAAGAAAAGAGATGATGGGTGATAGAACAAAGTGGGAGAAGGGCCCAAATGAAAGAATGGGGAAGATTTCAAGCTGTCATTCATTGATCTATACAAGCTCAAAGACTTCCACCGTCTCTCCAAAAAAGAACAAAGGAATGCGTCCAGGGACCATTTTGGTCATTGACAACTTGCAGCATCTCATTCACAATACCCAGGTTGAACAAAGAAGTCGGCGAGCCCGTTCCGCTTTGAGCACAGAGCTCCAATCCAAGTTGGCCAAAATAACACTCCACAGTACATAATTATTACCGGGCTTTCATGATGTTGAGTGCCTGAGTGAAGGGATGGTTGGCAATCTGTCGTTTCTTTGTTTGCCAATATGACGCCACAATCCAAGATGGTGGCATTGCCTAATAACGGAGAGAACAAAGGACGCAAGGTCAAATTTGGTCAGTTCAGATCTTGATTGCAATGTAAAATGAGACTGACCATAATCAATGGAAAAATTCAACTGCTACCAAACTACTCATTCATTACCTATCCACCTCCAACAAAGCATTTTGTAGAATGGCGGGAAAAGGCAGTGAGAACACCAAGGGGTCTAACAGCGATGTACCCTCCTCTGGGTCTGGTACTGGATGGCGCCCAGGAAGAGACCCAGCCAACCGTGAGATCAATCTCAGAATTAGAAGAAGCCAGCGACTTAGAGGGCGAGTTGAATCTTCATCTTCCCAGGCAGCATCTCGGACCGAAGAGGCAGCACCAGAAATGGCACGAAGCGAAGGGCAACAGTCTGGTGAACAACAGCCGACGACATCTTATTCATCCAGTATACCTGCGCCGGCATCTTCTGCCACTCATAGACATTCAAGGAGGACCAGGAAACCAATCCCTTCTGATTGGAAACCTCCTCTGGCCATTGGTGAATCCCTAGGGCATAATCTTAGTCGCATAGAAGAAGCAGAACGATCGGTTCTTCAGTGGGAAGCCATCATTGAGGATGCTCGCATAACTCAACCATTGGCAGACCTATCAGGCTTTGAAGAACAGCTGGAAAACGTCAAGCGCAAATATGAACAGATGGAGGAAACCGACGAGAACTTAATCCCTGTGTAAGTCGGCTTACTCAGATGCCATAACTGGGACTGACCTTATAGTGCCGAACTTGAGACTACCAAAAGGCAACGCATTCAAAAACGAATAAACGTGTTGAACACATCACTTGAGCGAAGCGAGTGTCCAAATGGCGATATTAATATACGTGCTGCAATCCAGGCTTATCAGACTGGGCGCATCAAATGCTGGGATGAGTGGACGCTGATATACGCGGGCAAGGTGGTAGATTTCTGCCCTTCGTACGAATCCTTTACGATCGACCGAGACGAGAGAATGGATCGATATTATCGTATGCATGGCGAAGGCTGGCTTTGGTACGAGACTCCCCTGGCACCCAAGGGCGACTATCAACCTGAACAGCTGAAGGCAGCTACTTGGGCACATCCTTACGGGGATTCTGGCGAGTTGACGGATTACTATGCAAACGCATGGCACATTCATATGGGCTTTCGTCGTGTACAGGGTTTTCATAACCGCACAACACCCATCAGACTGAATGGACCTGGTAATACAAAGAGCGGAAAGGTGCTTCTGTATAAGACCATGCTAAGAGATCGTAACTCGAAAAAGACAGACTGCTGTTATGTCGAAGATGAAGACGATGACAGTGCCGCACCCCGAGTTTGCTTCAAGGTACAGCTCGACTCTGGAGCCACCCACCCCGCTCTGCATAAGACTGATCTGAAATATCTCCGCATTGATCCAAAGACATATCCAGCCCAGACAGTCGCTACTGTTGAGACTGCAGTTTCAGAGGCACACGTAGAGATCTACGAACTGCGTGTAGATATCTGCAGACACAATGGTGGGTCACTTGTGGGAGATAAACCGGTCTACCCAAATGAGCGTCGACAACTGGGCGGAATCGTACCAGTCATGTTTTTAGTCGAGTCTTCAGAGGACCAGAGCAAACCTTTGGAAGAGTGGTACAAAGAAGCACTGAAAAACGGTGAGGATGTCTCTGAAGCAGCAATAGCAGGACGTTATAAGGGCAGTGCAGAGTCACGCCTATCAGGCATGCTGCCCTTCCAGGTGTGTTACTTCTCGGGAGCTCCTGGAGGATCAAATTTCTGGTTTGGTGAAGACCGACGAGATGTACTTGGAGCAGATCGCATGCCGGGCCAGCAACGATGGGAGCGACACAAGATACCTCAGGGTGTAAAGCGCCCGGATGAGATTGCAAAGTTGGATCGGCCGACTCTTGTCTTCAAACACCAGAGTAAAGGAATAGAGATCCTCGATATGGACTCTAGCGATGACACAAGTACAAGCATCTTGGCCATCAACGACGGAGACGGGATAAGACAAGTGGTCTTGAAAGCAGGGGAACGGTTCGGACACGTAATTGAGAAGAAGGGGCCCAAGAAGAGGACTCGTCAAAGTTCAGATGCTCCTCCAAAGTCACAGCCAGCAAAGAAGAAGAAGAAGAAGAAAAGAGCGATAAAGTAAGATGAGTTCATTGCATTGTTGTTTTGCGAAACCGTGAAGGGGTATTCTGTGCAGATAGTGAGTAGATTGACCACGTCTTGTTTTGAATTGAGTACAATTAATTGAGGCTGTTTTCAGATTACAAATGTTTCTGTTATTGAACGGTCATGAATGTTATATCCAACTTAAGGTGTAACAGGTACCTATGATAAGTTGAAGTGAAGTTGAAGCAGATGGAGCCAGAGATCAGATATGGGCTCCAGCCACAAGTGGCTCCCCGTAGATCTTGATCTACGACAGCGGGGATAACCTGGATTTATTCCCGTCCGCCACGATCTTAATATGAAAGTCAATGCTTGGCAAGAATGAAGGAAAATATTCTTCTGTAAAATACATAAACTCAATGAATCAACGGTATGTCGTATTCTGTGGAGTAGTTTAGGTTACATGTTACCTGAGGTAGATATATCTCGGTAAAAATCCATATGGGATTCGTAAGACGTCGAAAACGAGAGCTCGGTTACGGTAACACGCAGGTAATATTCATTCATCCTAGAGCGATCACATGGATTCTGATGATCCAATCCAGTGACAGCATATCCCTACTAACTCGCAACTAAGCGGGTGCTGCAGCAACAACCGTGCAGCTTAACACTGTTAAGAGTTGACCAACGAGCTAATTAAGAATAACTCTATTAAGCCAAGACATGGGTTATATACTTGTATCAATGTCTTATACAACGACATTTTTTGTGTAGGCACGTATCCCAAGTGTCAGAATACTCATTTTCCGTCATTATTTCTTAAACTCCACAATGGTCTGGGCAGTCAGCCTTAAGACCCTAAGGCTGCCTTGCCACGCGTGAGATTCAATCATGAAAATGCTCTGATTTGGTGTAGGCACATTTTAAATGCTGACAGGAGAGCCTGGCCCTGGTGATTACATGTTGAAAAGGGAAGAGAAAAATACCAAGCGCTTAGACTCTCACGCTTGGACCGGCGGCTAAGGCCTTGCCTTGTTGTTTCATTAAAAAAGCAATGTTTCTGCCATTATCCTTTCCCTTTTCTACCGTTCCTTTGGTACTGTACCTGAGTTTCTGTCTGTGAGGGCTGAGGGTTGCACTCTTCAGCTTCCTTTTACCTGCATAAACTCCACTCTGCACTCCACGTTTGGGCTGAGCCTCTCATCCTTGACCATCCCATCATATTCCTCCTATCGTATTTGCCCTTTGCTGTCCTGTGCTTTTCACCAGCTGCTTCTTCTTCCATTCTTTTCAGCTGCTGTAACCGCTTTCTATCGAGTCGGCCTGCTTCTTCCGGTTGCTTGGTCAGAATTCACAACTCCCTGGCCCCGCCAACCCCTCTCTTCGAACGTCATCCTGGTGATGCTCTCGCCATTCTCGACAACATAGCGTCTTTTGATAATCTTCAACTCTACCTCATTGCGCTTCGAATTATTCACACAAGACCACCGCTTATCGCCCCCACCTTGATCTTGGCATTGTTGACGTATTACTCCAATACACCCGCAGAGTAGGAATAGTGCGACAATCAGTACCTGGAGAGTGAGTAGTCTTGGTAATACGGCTACGGATATCCCTGCCTCAGTGGAAGTTGAAGGCTGTAGCCTAAGACCCAACACGAGCGACGCCGCTTTTCGCAGCTCCAGGTCTCGTCTCCAGGGCTCCATAAGCCTTCCCCTCCACCAACCTACAGTGACCACGCCCAGCAATTCTTGAATTCATGAACACCACTATATCACCAATTTCTCGAAATTTCTGCCCAATTCTGGCATCGCGACAATCTATAGAACCTGGCTCTGGCGTAGCCCAACGCTTTCGTAGCCATCGGGGCTCAGCCAGCCGCCCCCTCCGTACCCGATCCCGCTTCGTCGCCGTCATCTCCCCCCACTCGACACCGCCGCTCTAGGTACCGTTCCTCACTAGGATACTCGGCTTCCAGGGCCTCACAAACCTTAACCTCAACAGAAACACCATCATGTCAGGTCCTGCGAGCGTGAGGGTCTCAGGTCCTCCAAACAGTAGCTTTCTCGTAGGCTATCCTGGTATCTCTGCGACTTTGGTATGTCAATTTCAGCTTCAGCTCTGCTTTGCTTACGCCTCATCATCACCCTCACCCATCTGAAGTGCGCCGGGCTTCATTATGCTGACGTTGCTGGTTCCTATAGCCGCGCATCGAAGGAAAGGTTGAGATCCGCCCTGGCCAGGGATTTTCCATGCCTGTGCCCGTTTCCCTTGTTCGAATATGTCTTCAGCGCCGAGAAACAATACATCCCGATGCCGACAGCCTTGCGAAACGACACTTGGGCGCCCCTCGCCGCGAGAGTACGGATCTGGTCGGAAAGGAGCAACTTCTCTTTCGCTGCTCATCTGGAAAGGAAGCTGAGAAAATTATTGCGATGGATTTACCATTTGTTCTATTCATCCCCTATGGTCGCGGCGGCGAGGAATCAAATCGCCGTATCCCTCCGGCGTCCCTTCAGCTGCCTAGTCGAACCGCCGAAACATACTACGAACTCGTTGTCACGGTTCAACAAGGCCACAGCAATCAGTACAAATACACCTTTCCGATACCATTACAACGATACGATACGCTTTCAACCTTTGGTATGTATAACAAACCCGAATCCAAACTGGTTACCAACGACAACATCGTTCATCTCGGTATCAATCTACCTCGGTGGAGCTACGGACCCAGCGATCCCATCACAGTGTATATCAAGCTATCTCCAAATCTTGACTGGCTAAGTAAGGCTAAGCGCGTCACAATTGACAAGATCACCTTGACTGTGGAGGAGGAAATCACATATAATCCCGAAGGCGATGAGCCCTCAAAAAAAATCAACAAGATCTCAAGACAGGTGCAAGTGGTCAAAACAAAAATGCCAGAGGCAGGATACGCCACAAATGTTGGGCTGGTATTTCCTTCTAAGGATCTACGAGATCCAGACGGCGTTGTTAAGCGAGGGAAGCCTCAATTCCCTCTCTACGAAGTCACATCATTTACCACGACTTCAACGCTTTACAAAATCGAATTCTATTTAGTTATCAAGGTAAGTCTTCACTGATTTTGTGTCTTACTGGCGCTAACAATTTCAGGTCAACCTGAGTGGTGCCCGAGACGTAACTATACGACAGCCGATTGTCATCTGCCCTCTCGATCAACAGGCCTGTAAGGAAGAAATGGATGCTATCGAGCAAGCGGCCAAGGATGCATCGCATGTCGACCCTAATAATCCCATGCTCCCCGCACCGACTGTCATTCTCGCCAACGATCGCGATTCATTACGGGCATTAGGACTATGCATGGTGGGAGGTCAGAAGAAGCCATTCATTGAATGATGAGCGATGAGGTCTAGGGGTGGTTTTTATGCAACCTTTTTGCCACACGCCACGTTTATCTGAGGGCGATAAGACGCTTGCTGCGCCGATGAGCCGCGACTGACGCAGCGTCGGGAGAACATCTCCCATGCCAAGATGGAACGTGATGGTACACGGGTAAAAGAGGACTCGGTCGCATAGCGACGCAATATTGGGCCTGGCGAGAACGAAACTAAGTCAATCGAGGTTTCCCTCCAGTTGAAGTATACCCAGGGGTGTTTTATTTTGGGGAAACGGCGAAGATAGGACGGGGGCTCTTGTAATAACGGGCATAGTTCATGGCGTTCCGGAGGGCTGGCTCAGGGCAAGGAAATGAGCATAGGCAGTGGGCAAGTGCACGATGTAAACGTTCTCCATGTATGAGTGACATGAATGAGATTTATTTTCAATTTATGAAACTGCGGAATGTTTGTATTCGTGAACTTGTAGTTATCTTATGAGGTGCTTTGCTAGCACATACTGATATGGTACTCATGAGCCACTGTCTCAAGACTAATGAAATATTAATATAACAAGGCGATTTCGAAAATAATAATAAATAGAAGAGGACTAGTACTAACTAGGGCGTAAGCAGAGGAAAAGGTAAATAAAATTAAGAAAAGATAATTCAAAAACCTCTTCCTCTGTACAAACAAAATAACCACGAGAACTATCTATTGCTCACATCAGGCACAAACAAGCGCAATGAATATCTTCGAAATATTAGCCAAAAAAAAAAAAAAGCAAAAAGAGAATGAATCGCTAGTTGCTAACTGGAGGGTTCGAACCTCCGCGGTTTCCCACTGCGGGTTTGGTTTCTGATGAGAACCTAAACACAGCGCCTTAACCACTCGGCCAAGTTAGCGATGATGATTCGTTGTTGAAGATGGTTGTGGCGTTTGAGTATATACTACCAAACCTAGAGTGGGGGGCAGAAAATATTATATCGAAGCTTCATAGCCTTGCATAAAATTATCTTTCAACATCACTTCACATCAATTGACTCAGAGCTATTCTCAACACACCTGAGCCACTCTGCAACAGGGCTTCGGCAAACATATACTCACACTTAAGCTAGTTAAAGCTCTTTTGATCATACTTTCCACCATGGCTTTCGACGACGACGATAATCCAAATTCCCTGGCAAAGCCAATTCAAGGCACCAACGGCGCTACTACAGAAGATGCCGACGAGGACGCGCCCGACTATAAACTATTTTTATCCATGTTCGACAAACATGGCGTGTCAAGTAAAGCTATACGCAAAGGAGAGAAGGATTTTGAGTCACATGGCACTCGCGCACAGGATGGACTTCTCGAAGCGAGTCGCCAAGTCATGGACAATGTTTTAGGCTACACAAGGATACATCGCGAAGATGCCTGGGTTCGAGGCTGGTGTTTCCCGGACTGGTGGGCTGACATTGAGCAAGCTGGTGAACATGAGGGGCTTTGGCTACGTGACAGAGTTGTCATGGTTGAACATGAGCGAGGCACCTGGCAGAAGGATATTGGAAGAGCGATACCTGGAAAGATTGAGCGTCTAGGTACAGGAAGACTTTGGCTTTTACCTGAGGAAGCTATCTATTTGGTTGAGAGAGGGACTATGGATCTCTGGTGGCCGAATCGACAGCTGGAGGAGATCCTACCCAATGCTGACGGTCCACCAAAGACGGACATGGGACCCGACAACTATGATGTCGGACTACCCTTGAGTCTCGAGGCAGCATATTCACTTTTTATCGGAAATGCGGGTGAGAGAGGAAAACTCACATTACCTCAGTATCAGGTTTACTCACACCTGAAGCGAGCGGGCTTCTACGTTTTACGCGCCCCGCCTTACGAGGCACATACACCAGCACAATCCAAGACTCTATGGCAATGGCTATTTTCATTCTTCGACTCAGAATCACAGCCAAAGCGAAAGCCATCAGGGCCTCTTGTTCAACCAGGACTTTACCGCGCCTATAGGCCTATTTACGACCAACTCGCCCTCCTTCCTCGCCACAAGCCTCTACCTACACCTTCTGTGGTGCATCCTCCTCAAGATCCATGGCGAGTCTTCTTTCACGTTTGGAAATCAGGCGGTGCGCCATTCTCAAAAAAGTCCCCTCCTCCGCCCAACTTCCGCATTGCTGTTGTGGATGCTGGCGACACATGCGTACCGACACTCGAGGAAGTCGAGGCTCTATTGGAATCAACACCTCACGATCCACCCAACGAGGCCTGGAAGGGCCCTGGCCGAATGTATCAGCGACTAAAGCACGGTCATCGAAACGTGCTAGTTGCGATTGTGGATCGCGGTCTTGTCAACTTTATGAGATTCGGCGAAGGAGCATTTGGAGAGGAAAGGATATATGAAAGATTTGACAATAAGGGTGGCCAGAGAGGTGGCAAGAAGGGCGGCCGTGGCGGTGGAAGAGGGCGAGGTAGAGGCAGGGGTCGTGGACGAGGAGGACGATGATTTGTCAGATAAAATGAATGAATGAATGCAATGACATTGGCCATGAATGAACGTCATAAGTTTTACGATATTGTATAGCTATTAACTATAGTGGAATATATCATACAGGAGCTGACGTGTGTCAAGTTTGATGTTGAAGCTATCCTCGGAATGATCTCGTTGGCTTACAGCTGTTGCTGTGTTGGCAGACTAAAACGAGTTGTGACAACCACCTACTACTGTGTTTGCCTACACAATGCATGCAAGCCATATCAGATTTCTAGTCAAATTTGTTCTGTAACTTTTGGGTATGTGTGTAGTTATCATGGAGAGGGCTGCTCACCACAGGTTAATGTCACGATAGATTTTTTTTATATCATACATCACACTGATTTGAGAAAACCAGCTATACTCTAAGGACAGATTGATTCAATGCTTGCATCGGCAAGGTAACAGTCGGCTATGAGCATCGACTGGTTCAGTTATCTTCGAGTACAGCCAGTCGCAACTAGGTGCTACCCGGGAGATGTTTCACAGACATCAAAACACAACACAATTTCCTTCGGTTGACGTCGAATCTTGGGAACACGAATACTCAAAGTGTACACAGTCGACAACAGTTTTGTTCCAAAGACCGAATGTGCATTATTTGTTGCTGCAATGGGCGAGTAACCATGCTATTACTCTGAGACACTTTGAGGTAGATCAACAACTTCGTCTATAAATTCGTCCACTACAAGCAAAGCAGAGTAATCAGCATGAGGGAATTATTTCAACACGGCAGAAGCATCTGAAACTCAAACAACATAACAATGATGATAAACAATGCAGGTATGAAGCATCATTGGCGCGACACTGTGACTTCACACAGCAAATGAGTTGATGATTTGCGAGAGGTGCATAATTGGCAGAGAGGCACGGTAACTCAGCGCATACAAAGCGTGTCTGATAACCAACCAGCAACATGTGGTGGGTATTATCTGCTCCTATCTAGTCGAAAGAGCGAAACGAAGGGACCCGTATTTTTAATAATAAAAATTGCAGGGATTGTTGAGCTGTCGGGACTTGGTGGGCGAGACTTCATAGAAAGATGGGCCGATCGTGAGGATCCATTTACGAGATTGGCAACTTTGACGTCTGATTCTCGTGACAACCGAGTCATGTAATATGACTTCAAGTTTCACAAGTCTTTTGAGAACTATTGCCGTAGATGATTAGAATGGTTTCGCACTATGCGTCATCGCTGAGAATGTGTCCTTGAAGAAACACAAGTATCTGAGTTCCATGCTGTTACGCCATTGGCAAGGCCTGTCGGTCTGACAGCATTTTGTCTTTTTTTTTATTCTTTCGTAAGCACTTGTACTAGATATCTTGTTTGGCTCGTTCGGCGAACTCCAGATCGAGTGCTGACAATTCGTCAACAACCCAATGGAAATCATCAACTCGTGTAAGCAAAAGACAGGACGGACAGAGGAGGTGAAGAAAAGAAACTGGGCGCGGGCGCTATAACGACATGGAGTTATTTATCCGTTTTAGCCCTTGGCATGTACTGTACAGTTCTGTACGACCGCCGGTTGCTGAACTCGAGTTAATGTCCGTTGGGGGTTTCGAGGGTTGATGCCCTTTTTAGTTTCAACCTCGGCAGTTTCACGGTGTAATGATTCTGATACGAATGTTATTTAAGTTATCGGCCAAGTAGGGAGCCAACTGCTACAATATTTGAGTTTATGAGAATAAGCTCACATGATAGTGCACCATTGGTCTCAACGGATAGAAAGCGGGAGCTTAATGGATAAAGTAGTTGATAACTCCCACAAGAAATATAACCGCGATTAAAGATGAACGGTGCCCAAATTGAGGGCGTGTATATGTGTTAAGATAGGGCGTGCGTGTAAGCACGGATGGTTTTGGAACCATGAAGTTGCGAGATTACAGATGTTCCCTCAAAATACGTCGCTATCTTTTATTGGCTACCATCGTAAACTGGAACAAAGGCTTGTTATCTGATTGGTCAAAAACATAATATGTCATCATTATCATAACTCATTGGCACTATTCCATCAGCACATGGCTCAACTCTTTGCTTTCTGGCGTTCGTTGCAACATGAGTGAGTTGATGCTTTAATTTTTTGACGTGATACCACAACTCAAGGTTTCAAACTGACAATGCGAAATGTGCCGAGGATGAATAGTCAACAGAAAAAAAACTGTCGGGACTTGTGACTTGATGTGGAAAGGGTTATTGGCTTGAGCTTGTGACTATCGATCCCAGAATCGTGGCATCATTGTTGCTATCAAGCCAGTCTTGTCTTGGCGCTGCTGCTAGGGGGCGGTGTTGCGCTGTACTTCCTGTACAGTACTGCGTTGGCTGGCTGAGCTGATCAATCAGTCTGGTCAGTCACAGAGGGTGTTTTCATGCCTGTGATTAGTGGTAGAAAAACGAGCTATTGTATTACTTTGTAACCGTACAGTAAGTACTTAATTTGGAAGCTCGTATCCTTGGCACTCCGTCTTTTATACGTCTATTTCATCTGGGGGAGATGGTGGTATGGGTCAGTGGGTTGTTAACTAAGACTCAAATGATTCACAGCAAAACATGAGGGAAATCGTAATGAGGAAAAAAGTCTCATTAGAAAATTGACGCGCCTGACAAAGTTCAATAGAATACAAGGGTTTGTTGTTAGAGTTGGTTGTATCGGCACATCGAGTAGTATCGAGTACGCAACTTGGCGCCTTATCTGAGGCAGATGAACCTATAGGGGTGCCCATGGATATTTAAAGGCGTGAATCTAGTATTGCATGAGTTGGTCTAAAGCGCCCACCTATGAGATGTTTCATGACTGAACATTGCCAACTGCAGGAAAGGGGATTTGGCAGAGATGAAAGCCAGGAAAGTCAGAACATAAGAGAGTTTACCATTAGAAGAGACAAAGGGGAACATGGTTGATGAGGACAGACACTAATGGTTCGTGGGAAATACCTACCTACCTACCTATTCTGTGGCTCAGCACCTATTTTACCTTGTTGGTTGTCCAAGCATGTGCTGGGTTGATCTTCTTTTGCCCTTTGGCTGTTCATAAACGTAATGATGAACATGGCGTGGCTCTTTTGGTTCGTTCTTCACGGCTCTAGGTGAATTAAGCGTGATGTTGAATCAAGGCTGGCAACTCGTGGGGCCAATCAGACGAAGCCAGGTTGATGCACCAAATCTCTAATAATCAATGAAGAACGGAAGTCCGAGGTACACTCACTCAGTCACTCGGTGTAGAGAGAGGGGGTAAGCCAAAGTCAATAGCCCAATCTCTTTAGTGACTGATCACTCTCCAGGTTCTCCCTTGACAAGTAAAACATACCTAGAGAGTTGATACAGATGCAGGTCAGTTGGGGTTCAGCATTAACTGTCTCCTACGCGTAAATTCTTTTTTAATTATTATTATTAATATCTTCGTTTCTTCAGATCCAACTACGCATATATAAATCCACTCTTTTATTCTACCGCTTCCACCCAACTTCTTTCTCCAGCAGGCTCCCTGGCAATTCCATTACGACGTAGTTGAGTTGACTTTGCCTTAGCTTTTTACAAGGCCCCACTAGCCCCCATTTTAGAGCTTCCTTGACTTGCCTATCTCCCTCTTAACTTGTCCCTTTCCTACCCTTCCCTGACTACTACTATTCATCATCAGCTTTAGACAAACTCACTCATTTTGATGTCAACTCTGTTTTGATCATTTGAGTCTTTTAACTCAGCCCTGGCAACTAGTTTCCTTCTCTTTGACTTCTCAGCCCCTCCCCTTAGTCGTCAACTTGCCTATCTGCCAAGTTGAACAACTGCGCTTATTGTTTTTAGCCCTGAGCCCCCCGGTTCTAAGATTCCAGAATCCAGATTCTCAACCAACCAGGGTGGACTTCTTGACTCTCCATTCCTGCTTTCCGACGCCATCCACTTCAACTTTACCTGAGGTGACCTTATTTTACCCAAAAGGTGGCCGTGCTAGTTCTACCTAGCCTAGCTTATTAGCCTCAGGTAATACCTAATTAATTGGCAACCTCATTCAGTTGCGCCCATCGACGCGCAAGTCAAGTCACTTTTTCTTCCTCTACGCTACGCTGCTGCAGCAGTGTCTATCAAAAACGCGCCATCCATCCATCGCCTTGCATATTCTCTCCGTCCAATTTTCTACTTTGCCCAACCATCAACCTAACTGCATTTTCATCAACCCAACTAGTCAGTTTGGCTGGTAACAACTCTATACACCTTCAACATCACTACAACAGGTACTTATTCTTCAAGTCGCGTCATGGACACTGTCGACAACGACAAGCCCAGGCCGGTTGCGCCACCTGAGCCCATATCGCCCGCGCTCTCTTCTGCTGCCGCTCCCAAGACTTCGACCTCGAGAGTTGCATCACCAGCCCGTGCTCCTACGCCAGATTCTGTCCGCGCCATAGCTGTTAAGAGTCCACTTGTTAAGAGCCCGACCACAGAGGGCACGACTGTTAAAGCTGCTTCAACTGCTATATCCGTCACTTCAGCGCCTCGAGCCACATCACCAGTCGCAATGGGGCAATCACCACTACCATCAACATCAACTCCAGCCCCAGTCGTTAAGGAGCGTGATCCATCACCACCGACCGCGCGCTCAACTGGTACTCCTAATGGAAAGTCGCCAGTTGCTGCTCGACCAACTGCCAGAAGCACATCGTCACCAAGGCAAGTTCTATTTTTTTTTCTTTTCATTTTTCTTCTTACTCTATCCCAACCAAACAAACCTTCATGTCGTATTCAATTGCTTCGCCATCATGTCTTCGCGTCCTCAACCAGTCAAGTGATTGAGTCGACGAGTGAGCAAGTGGCGTGGCTTCTGGCAAGGGTTACGGCCTAAGTTAGTTGGCATTGCCCGATTTGTCAACACCAGGGCATTTGTTATTGACCGCATCTGGCTTGACTGTATCTCATCTTGATTTCCTCACTCAAACAGAGACGGCGGTGACTCTAAGCCAGTCAGCCAAATCAAGGAAGTGAAGTAAATTTGATCCCAAGCGGTGTCGAATGTTGCCCTACATGAACAACAGGCTGAATCTGAATCATTCACTGTCACAACTACCTTGCCTTGCCTTGCCTTACCGATCTACCAAGCGGTATACCGCTGCATACATTGCAACTGCATTGCATTATTGCAACCACTGCTACTGCAACTTACTTGCCTGCTTGCTTCCTTCAATGACAACTGGCAACGGCGATTTCCTTCCTGTCCCTCTAGTTCAAACCTTCTGTCCTACCTACCATATGCTTTCATTTCGACATAGTTTTTTGCCCTTGAATTCTTTTTCCACCTACTTGTTGCTTGTATCCTCGAAGCGAGGCACAACACTCTCATTCACCCTCAGGTGTGGACTTAGTCAGTTCTTCAATGACTGTGACTGTGAGAGGCCTAAGGTACCCCAGTTCATCTTCTCATTTTCCTTTTTGGTCTCACTCACATCCTTGCCCCCTGTAACATCGTCATCTTTCACCTCGTACTAGCTCTCATACACCCCTGCTTGCAACCACGTCAGGCTTCATTGACCTAACTATCCTCAACTACACAATTCATTGGGAATTCTGCCAACCTCTGCCTGAGCATTTCATTGTTCTCTCCAGTATGGTATCCTTTACTCGATATAGTTTTTGTTAGGCATCTTACCTTCTGCCTGATTTCCGTAATCGTTAACTTTATGCAACCCACTTGTCTTATACTGCACTTTCTTTCGGAATACAACGCGAGCCAATGAACAGCATCTAACCCATTTTCACAGACAGACGAACGGGCGCAAGGTTTCGATCGGAGACGGGGAGCTTGAAAGCGAACTTAGTGATCCAGCGAGTACTGTTCACTCGCCTTCCGGGGTTGATTTTAACGAACTTGAGGACGAGATAGTTGTCGGATCACGCACTAACGGTGCGCGAAAGTCATCCCCTCTTCGGCCAGCATCTGAGGATGATGAGACGATGGCAGACGCTGAAGATGAACCCGTGACTTCGCATTACCCAAAGCGGAAGCGAACCTCTATCTTCAATGACTTAAGTGAAAGCAAGATGGAGCCTATGAGATCTCTTGCTGATGAACGACAACCACCAACGGCTGCCACAAGAACCAAACCTCCCCGAACAAGCACCGGTAGTGTCAAGGGTGTTACTATAGGTTACTGGAGAGACTCTAAGGCTCCTACTGAGGACCTAAAACATGCCGTCATTGGTTTTATCGACATTCGCGAACGCCTACGAACCCGAATACAGCCTACCACCATAACTGGAGAAATGATATCAGATGAATACCCCTTGCCACCAGGACCTGGCGGAAGCTGGGTGACCTTCGACAGAATTGTCTTTTTGGACCACCTTGTCGGCTTGGATCATCTGCAAGTGAAAGAATATGTCAAGATCCGGGCCGACCACATAGGGAACGACGAGACTGAAGCCGAGAGAACTGTTGCTGAGAAGGTGGCCGTCAAAGAAGCAGTTCGTCGTGCCAAATTGAATCCTGTCGCTGAGAATGCAACCAACCCACCTCAGATTGCTTACGGTCTTGATCTTCCTGAGCATATGCAACAGAATCGCGATACCAAGAGGAGAAGGACGAGTGGAGGTTTCGCACCAACTAACCCCCCTCCCTCGAATGGTCCTGTAGTCGAACACACCCCCATCCAACCTGCACCTGGTGGACCACAACCTATGCAGCATGTCGTTAACCCCCTTCCAGGCACCAGACCTACTCGCATTCTTCTTGGTCATTGGGCCAGATCGGACCAGCCGAATCCACACGATCGACATGCAGTCTACGGAATTTTGGGACAGAATGACATGTTCCGTGTCAAACTTGTGCGAGAGACTCGTGATGGACGGTTCATGGATGGGAATTTCCCCACTGGAGCTGGTGCTCTTTGGATAGCATACGAAGAGGTTGCGTTTGAACCACACTTGAAGAGTCTGGCCCGAAACGAGATAAAGGAGTATTGCCGTGTCCGTCAGTATCAAATTGATCAAGGAGAGACAGCCGAAGAGCGAACCGCCAATGAAACCAAGGCCGTATATGAGGCGCAAGCAAGAGCGGCGGGAACCAATTACAAAGCACCAGCTCCCTTGTCCATTGCGCCTGCTCTGCCTCGTCTTCCAGGTGATTTTGGTGAGGAGCCTGATCAGACTGGGCGAATGGGATATGGTGGTCACGAATTGCGCCAGAGCCGACGTGTCGAGGCCGCCAGGATGGATAACGCAGCTAGGGCCGAAGCGCGACAATTACCCATCGAGGCTGACGCTCCTCAGCCTCCCCCGGCTTCTCGCACAGCTGCGGGCAGAACATCGTTGAACAACAACGCCATCGAACGAACCTCGGCTCTAGCTGAGCGTGAAATCGCCCGTGTTGAGCTTGCGCAGGAACGTGCTCATCTACAAGCAGCCAACCGTGAACGCGCAGCAGCAGCAGCAGCTCAAGCGGCGGCCGCCGCGGCCGCCGCTATTCCCGGTATGACTGTCAATGGCCGACAACAGCTGCATGAGCGAGATGAGATGCAACGGCTTAACAAGGTCTGGGCACGCCAGGAAAGCCTCCGGATGAGAGAAGGCGCAGAAGATGCAAAGATGTACGGTGGAGTCAAGTATGAGCGCAAGGCTCAAGGCCCCTTCACCGGAAAACTTGTGTCGCAAGGCACCATCATCAACATCGATGGCGAAGATTATGTCGAATATCGTGTTCTGACAAAGCCATCATTTTTCTAGCACTGCTGTCTTATCTCATTTTATGCTGGCCTCAACTCAACTCACCTACAAGCTCATTCGAAATGATGTGGCTTTATAAACAAAAAGGAAACCCGGTTTCCCCGACATACATACAATGCCTTCAATAAACGTCCACGAAATGTTCAAATTACCTGTGTATTAATCATGGTTGGGCGTGGGGAGGAGGCAATTTTGATGATATACTGACGCTTTCGGTAACAAAGCAGTTTATGGGTTGTACAGAAAAGGACTCAGTCCACTCGCACTAGAATGGCTTTTGCTGTTACATTCTATCTTTGCTTTTCCTTTGTCAGTTTTGTTTTTCTTGGCCGTTTTCAGGCCATGGCTAAAGGTTGGGCGGTGGAAGTATATTTAGTAGACATGGTGGAAATGGAGTGGACGGTGTTTGGGATTGGTACACTGCGTAATTATACCCGGTATAGGCAGACTGTATTTCATTGTCTAGTGAAAACTAGGCACACCCTCTTGTTTTGAGAGATTAATTTGATGCTCTGGAAGCACATATTTGTCCCGAGACTGTAAAGTCAAGAAGTATTGAGTGATGTATTATGATATCCATGCAATTGCTTTCGTTTCTCGTCTGCCTCAAACTTTCTCCACGTACTGACTATTCACCGTCCAGATTTTTGGCCTATGCAAAGCCTTGAAATATGAAAATTGGAAGATAGAAAAATGACACAGGCATCATGATCAGAATACAGTTGTTCAAAGCATGATGGCAGGGTGGGGCTTTGAGATGAGGGGTATATAACAAAGTAACAGACATAGTTTCTAAAAAAAGGCCGTCATCGTATAGGGGTCAGTACATCAGTTTGTGGCTCTTCGAAGCACTGAAAACGCAAGTTCGAGTCTTGCTGACGGCAAATCATTTATTTTTTGTAACTAATTTTTAATTGTCGTACGGGGGAACCGTTATCTGCGTTTGGGGTTTATTTGATCATTTTTGGTAGACATCATGCCTCTGTGAAGAGGGTATGAGCCCGAGTCGAGCTAGCTAGGTCATGAGAGGATATGCAAGGACCGTCCTTAATATCACAACATTATTGAGGGATGGACTTATGTTTTGCGCAACCATGGCGCATCTACTGAGATCCTCCAACACACACTGGCCATAGACATCACTCTAATCTCCGATTACGTCTGCGTTATCATTACACGAGAGATGGCCTCAGCAAACACGACCATGGCGGCCTGAGAGGTCCAATGTCCGTTAACTAGGGTATAAACGGTTACTTGTTCATCGATTGTGCAGAATGAATGAAGAAGTAGGCATGTTAGAGTAGAGACTAGTTATAAGAGGCTATCAAGCGAGGCTCAAAGATAATTGAGAACCACTGCTCTTCTATTTCACAGATTATGGACCTCGGGAGAGATATCGGTCCTTTGCACTCTATGTAACACATTTCAAAGGAGATGACTCCTGTTGCGGAAATATACTCGAGTGTGTAATCCGCTATCTCGGAGAATCTGTAGTTGCCAAGAGCAAATGAACTCGGAGTAATCTCACTTCGTGCAATATGATGACCCAAAGACTAACGAGTAAGAGTCCAAATAATGATAATCACATATATGGATTATAAGAAGACAGTGGCAATGACGTCGACGAGTCCCGTTGTGGTGGTAAGGTCTATGCTTGCTCTTTATACAGAAGTGCAGGGGTTTTTCTCAGCTCTTCAGGAGAAACTATCTCAATACGAGGTTGCACAAGTGTTGAGTCTCGGCCAATGGTGTATATCACAGTAAAGAAGAGTTTCTATTTGCAGACTCGACACTTGCACGTGAGTAGGACTCATTTCATGCGGTGAGAGGTCGATGGCGTTGATCAAACCCTGCTGCAGAGGTTCGTAGTACAATTAGAGTACATAGGACTGTACAGCTACAGCACGTTATAGGATGCTGGACTACTCGACTCTAATGCGTTGTGCCGAGTCAGCCTCGACTCAGCTCAGAGTTTGGTTTGTGTTGTGTTGTGTTGTGCACTTTGATGCACTTATCTTGTCATTAGTCTAGAGACTAAAACAAGGTAATGTCTCGTCTTCATCGCAAAATCGAGTGCATATTCTGGAACAACTGTTATGCAGAGCTAAAACATATGTCTCTGATTGTGTCAGCGACTACCACTAACAGAGAACAAATCTGGGATCTACTGCAAGATACCGTCTTGATGACATGTTCCAAGAAGCAAACATCAAACGAGTTCTTCCTTCTGCGGTGGGAGCCCGTAGTGCATGTCAGCTTTTTCCAACACGCGGGAAGCATGACTACAGTAGGGTGAGGTAGGCTATTGTGTAACCAACAGCAAACGCACTAGAACTGGGTAAAGAATAAAGGATAGATACATGTGCATAGAACTAGGCAGATTATAATATGTACATATCCTCTCTGCATAGCCTTTCTCATCACAAAAACTCGACAAGAATTGCCGGTGAATGGCTTGTAAGTATATTCAAGTATTCGCGAAACACTGACTATAATTGGTTACCCAGAATGCAAGACCCTTGTCGAATACTCGCTTGGCCTGCCAAACAATGACCGTTTATGCTATTGCAACACAGCTGAAGTAATGAATGGCTGAGAGAATGAATGAATGATTCTCCGGCTCACCTTTCCTCATCTCACCTGTAGGTACTATCGACTATGTCATGTCATACACATATACCCTCCTCTCTATCGTGGCAGCCACAACTAACTGCACTTCAAACCCTGGAGCCGCTGAAGAACAAACGAGGGCCTCGAAATCAACTCCAACTTTTCCTCTAAAAAGATAATTCTCCGTCCGCCACGATGTAAGCCTCTCGGGACAGCGCAGCTGAGTGGTCGAGAAACAAAAAAGACATACGAGGCTATTCTCGTCGGACGTACGCGGGTAACTGCAGACATGTTGTGTAACTCTTGAACAAACAGACATTAAATACATACATGGTAAGGAAGGGTAGGGAATTACAGTACATGCATGCTTGGGACAGGCTTCATCTTGTCCATGCTACCGGTCCTGCCGTGGGAACTATCACCGGTTTGTGCTTCGTACTTTTGGGCCTGCATTATAGAGACTCATGGGAATGCGATATTGTGATTTGTTGATCACAAGACGATGCAGTGACATTTTCCAGCTGCTATAGGTCTGAGAGTAAAAGTTCAAGCAAACCACGTTGCTACAGCAAGATGCCGCCGTTCCTCAAGTATTCCTCTCCTCGCACGCTCGTTTATCCCCTTTCCCTTTTCTTACTCCTCGCCTCTTCCCGTCCTGTTCTGTTTTTGTTTTCTTCTCTTCCCGTTTCTCTTCGCTTCGAGTTGCCAACTCTTAACTCTGGCTGAAACCCTCACCTCCTACTCTCTTCTTTCTTCACAGAGCATGTCACGCCCATAACACACAAATTCTTTCACCATTCAAATGTCCCCCAAGACAAGAGGCTGCAGCAGCCATAGCTGGGGCTTCATTGCGCCTGGTGTCGATGATCCGCCACAATGCATCAGCTTGTGTAGGGAGAGGTTCCTAAAGCAGCTGATACCAGGGGATGAGACATTTCCGAATGTGTGCGAGGCTCTGTCTGACAGGGAGCGAATGGGAAAGGAGCAGCCTTTTCTGGCGTTGTATTGTTGTGATGCTCAGGCTTGTGGCGTGGATAATCTCGGCGAGGGTGGTAAAGATCGTATGTGATTGCGTGGAAGTTGACTGGTAGAGGACTAATTGGTGAATAGCAAATGTGAATTGGCTCATCAATACTTGTCAAGAGTAAGCTCATGTATAACCACATTTAATAAGGATTATGCTGACAAGTTGACAGCTATGGATATCACTCGATATTAGACCCGGGTCCCCCACAAGCATATCACATATGTGACCCTGAATCTATCAATGGAGCCGACAAGAATTGCCAAAATGCAGATGCAGTCGACACGACAGAAGATGCCTCGTCTGAAACCACATCGAGGATATTTTCAGCCACAGAAAGTACACTCTCAACAAAACCGACAACCTCAGAAACAACAACTTCAGTAGCACTACAGAGTTCAATACCAGACACGAAATATTCCACCATCACCACCACAGACACTCCAACACTAGCCACCTCGGACCCATCAAACAGCGAAACAAACACAGGCGATCAAAAAGGAATGCCTTTGGGTGTAAAAGTTACAATAGCCATAATCTCAGTTGTCAGCCTCCTCGCCATTGCCGCACTCATATTCTGTCTCCTCCGAAGACGTCGATCTCGCAAGACGGATATTCGAAGACTTATCAAGCATCCATCATCACCACCTCCTCGCGCAGATTCACCTACACCTCTCGTCTCACCAACAATCTCCCATACAGACCCTGAAGGTGTTCCACTTACACCACCTGCACGTCTTGGTGAGCGAAGGTTTCTATCCGAAGAGCCGAGTGGATTCCCTACTTCTCCTTTGTACTCGCCTACCAGTAGCAAGCTCTCGCCGAGACATGAGAGGACGCCCAGAATCTACAGTGCGAACCAGGTGCCGATGATAGTCATGACAGCGCCAGATGGAGCAAAAGTTAGAGACAATAACAGCTCCACGAGTTTTAGTGATGGAGTCATTACTCCTCCAGCTTCTGTTCAGATGGCACCTCTTGGTTACAGTAACAGAACTTCTCCTACACGACCACCCCGATCTCGCGATGCTTCTATCAATATACTCGCCAGTCCTGGTCCTCCGCCTACAAGGGCTCTTCCATCAACACCTCCTATTCGTCCTACAACTCCAACGTCTCCCCCTCGAAAAGGAACGTTACCTCTTCGGAATTCGCCATGAGATAATACAAAGCAGGTTCAAAACGCATAAAGGAAAACAAAGAGGAAAAACAAGAACTATCTAAAGACTACCGTATTATCAGACTAGAAGTTAGATATTGTTCACGATACATGTATGTATGTATGACTACACGGCAAGGAGTGGGCACTACGAGTTACACGATCCACAACATGTAATATCTTTATCAGACACACCATGACGGTACCTCATTTCTTCAATGTATCTTATTTCAAATTCCGTATCTACATTCGCTCGTTCTCTAAACACCAATCTCTTTGAGTGACTTGACAAGATCCGTCACACTCTTCTCCATACTAATCCAATCGATCTTGAGCAACTTCTCAGTCTCACCCTTATCAATTCCAAATATCTGGTCCTTGGGGGGAAGTTCTCCGCCCTTAACATCGGGCCCAGGGAGTCTATCCTTGAATTCAGGGAAATTCTTCGCTACATCATCAACGATCTCACGGTGAGAGAACCACCCAGCCGTTGCGAAAAGTCGTTTTCCACCTGCACTGGGCTCCTCGAGACCTCTAACATGAGCACGCGCTGCGTCTCGGACGTCAATCCAAAGAGGAACAGGAGTGCAAGGAGGAATCTCGTCTTTCCATCCACCTCGTAGAAGCTTGACAATTCTCTCGTTTGAAGTGTTAATACTCTCAAGCGTAGCGAGGTGCTTGGATACTGGTCCCAGTACCAAAGGCGGGCAGACTGTAACTATGTCAAAAGAGGGCTTCTTCTCAGCGACAAAGTCCCAGGCTGCACGCTCAGCTAGGGTCTTTGAAGCGCGATAGGCAGTAACGTCGGAGCGGCCGATATCATCTAGAGTGACTGGATTCCAAGTCTTTTCCGAAAAGACGTGAGAACCATCTGTGAACTTGGCTTCATCGAGAATAGAAGCGAAGGATGATGTGATGACGACTCGCTTTACACCAGGAGCTGAGGCGTGAAGAGCTTTGAGAATACCAGTCGTGCCAATGACGGCTGGATCTACGAGATCTTTCTTACGGTCGGCTATGATTTGACTTTAGTCAGTTATCCCAATCATTATAAATGGTACGTTTGACTCACTGATATTATAGTGAAAAGGGCTTGCAACGTGAATGACTGCATCAAGACCTGGTGTCTTGGCTACTTCGTCAAAAGCATCAGGCTTTGCAATGTCTGGTACGATGACAATTTCTAGCTTCCCATCTTTGGCCTTATCTGGGAACGCATTGCGGATCTTCTGGGCTTTGTCCTCTGATCGAACTGTTGTGACGACTGTGTAGTCCTTTTCAAGAAGTTGTTCGAGGGTGTGTGCTTGGCTGAGCATTAGAATGTGCTCGTATTTATAGTTTCAAGGGACGTTGATGGAATAATCAACGTACCAGCAATGAAGCCTGAGCCACCTGATCATACTGTTAACCAAAAAACATCATATGGGTAATGGAAAGGCTTACCAGTAAGGAGAACCTTTGTCATGGTGAGAATAGTACGAGTTCTAGATGTTGTATGGTTATGTAATTGAGCCTATAGACTTTTGGACTGAGCAACTAACAGTTGAAAGATATATCAAGACTCAATAATTCATTCCTTGACGTCAATGGCCTTTATATATGACCATGGCCGTTGAAACGGACCCGCATTCGTCATTGAGTTTCCCCTCCCCCACGTTTCAAGGATGCGGTATGCGACTCTATTCCCTTCGAGGCTGGTCTTCCGCTATCGGACAGGTCATTGATTGATTGTCTTTATGAGTAAGCAAACATCAAGGCTTTGGGGGGTTTGGGGGCGGGGACAACCTCTTAGAGAGGTTAAGATATATCATACGAGTCACAATGATGGACTGGGTAAAGCAGTGAATGTCACGTAATCTCGTAACCATCCATAAAATAGAAATACAAAATAAATTATTACAAGCGAGACATTTTAACCGAGAGGGTTTATCCATATACACACTTGGTGTAGGCAAAGATTTGCTGCATCACCTCACCTCAGATGATGGTGATGGCTTCTCTTGGCTCCCGACTTTCCTCACCATGCCACTTCACTCTGACGAATAAAAGTCCATATTTAAGATAGACATAGACATCAATCGCTAAGCGCAGGCATGGAACAGTCGCCCTCACTTCAAGAACCCCATTCTCGTCCATCCATGTCTCGTAAGGGCAATCCGTCCAATTCCATACGCAATGCTCGCTGTAGAAATATGCGCTCGAGTTGGATCATCATCACCCGCTTTTCCCACGCATCACAGATACACTCATTTCATATATGTGGCGCGAACTACCCATTGCCTCCTCTTCATCTCGTCTTTCCTTACCATTTCACCTCACCCTTCAGTGTTGGATGTGTCAGCTGCAGCTGGCGGCGCAGTCTCCGGAGGTTGAGGCTGAGGCACAGCACCACCAAGGCCTGGAGGTGTTGGGGCCTGTTGAGGAATAGGTAGTGTCATGGGTCCCTTAGGAACGATGATACGCCCAGGAAGACTCTCGCCACGAATCACCCGTTCCACCTCAGCCTTATCCAGGGTCTCGTACTGCACAAGAGCCTTGGCTAACAAGTCGAGTTCCCTTCGCTTGTCTGTCAAGAGCTTTCGTACATCCTCGTACGACTTTCGTATTGTCTTTTGCACCTCGCCTTCAATTGCTGCCTTGGTTTCAGAGCTGAGGTTTTCATATCGTCGGCCATATTCAACAGGTCCCAGCACACTGGACATGCCGAAGAGTGTTACCATCATGAAACCCAAATCAGTGGCCCTCTCAAGATCCTAGATATAATTAGAATTTGGCTCCAAGATTCTCCCAATGGCACTTACCGATGAAACTCCTGAGGTCACCTTGTCGTCACCGTATCGCAGTTCCTCAGCCATCTTTCCTCCAAGTGCCACTCGGATGTTAGACATATACTCGGCAGCTGTGTAAGAATACTTGTCCATCTGGGGAAGTTGGGCGGTGTGGCCTAGCGAGGGACCCTTGGGGAGGATAGTGACCTTGTAAAGAGTGTTTGAGCTCTCCTTGTCGAAGAGCTGAACGAGTGCGTGGCCAGCTTCGTGGTAGGCCGTCATTTCCTTCTCTTTCTCAGTTACAACCATTGACTTGCGTTCAGATCCCATGGTGACTCGGTCATATGCCCATTCCACATCCTGCTTTGAAACAACACTGGCCTTGGCTCGGCTGGCTCGGAGAGCAGCAACATTCAGCATGTTCTCCAGTTCAGCACCGGATTGACCGGGGCATCGGGCAGCGATGGCCTCAAGGTCGACATCAGGGCCAACCTTGATCTTCTTGGCATGGTGCTTCAAAATGGCAATTCGGCCACGAACATCAGGGAGGTCAACGTTAACGTGGCGGTCGAAACGTCCAGGTCGGGTAAGGGCTTTATCGAGCATCTTGGGCAAGTTGGTCGCTCCTATGATAATAATCTTGCTGTCCTGATCGAAGCCGTCCAGTTCGGTAAGCAACTGGTTCAGTGTCTGCTTGGCATGGGCTTGGTCTCGAGGATTTCGCTTGCCACCAATAGCATCAAGTTCATCAATGAAAACAATGGCCGGGGACTTGTTCTTGGCGGCGGTGAAGAGCTCGCGAACTCGCTTAGCACCAACACCGACGAAGATCTCGTCAAACTCACTACCAGACATATAGAAGAAGGGAACACCAGCTTCTCCAGCAACGGCTCGAGCGAGAAGTGTTTTACCTGTACCGGGAGGACCAACCAGAAGGACACCCTTGGGAAGTTTGGCACCAAGGTCACTAAACTTTTCGGGGTTCTTCAGAAACTCAACGACTTCCTGGAGTTCCTCCTTGGCCTCGTCGCAACCGTGAACGTCATTGAAACGAGTGTTTTGCTTCTCAGCTTTGACCTCAGAATCTTGTTTGCTGTTGGGTCCACCACGACGGAAAGTGCTGAACGCTTCGATCGCTATCGTGACCAGTGCGAAACAGAGATAGGTAGTAACAATGAAGATTGCCAAAAATTTAAACCAGCGGAAGATAGTAGACCTAGTAGATTCCTGGACGATAACGTGAATAGGCTCACCCTTATGGCCCATGGGGTTACTACCATTTGCAGATCCAGCCACAGCGGCGTTGGCGATGCCTTGCTCGTAAGTTGGCCATTGAGTTCGTCCAAGGTTCCCGTTCACAGCTCCAGGCGCAATCGCAGCTTGATTAGCATTAACACCAAGCAACGAGAGGGCACGCTGGTAGGCATCGTTGGTTGCAGGGTTGGTAGCAAAACGTCCAGATTGATATCGTTCCACAAGAATAGCAGGCATGTTGGCTCGGAGAAGAAGCTGGTAAAAAGCATTTTGCGCGTTCGCATTACCGGGGTTTCGATTGGCGGATTCCTCCAAAGTTGCCAGTTGGTTACGGGAGATGCCATTGGAGCTGCCGAATGTTCTGCGCTGAACAGAAAATGCACCGAGAGTTGAGATACCACGGGGAGATGACATATTACCAGAAGAAGTTCGTGAAAACGAGCGCATGAAAGATGACGGGATCGATACGCGGGGTTGAAAGTAGGGGTGTCGCAAAATGGGGTTGGCAGCTTGAAGACCAACTCGGCCCATGTTGGAGAGAGTTGTTTGAGTAGTCATCGGTGTCATGGGAGCGAATCGTGAGCGAGAGAGGGATCCAAAGTCAACTCGTTGAAGAAATTCGGGGATTCGGAGTTCGGTCACCTGTAACACAGGTTAGTTTTGTGGTTGAAAACGACGAACGACGAACGACGAACGACATACTTGTTGAGATTCCGCCACCTTGGTCTGTTCCACACTTTTCTTCGACGAAGTCGATCGGCCGGGGGTAATGGAAATAGTATGCCTCCAAGGAGCCATGACGATATTCGTAATAGAAGGCCATAACTCCGTAGTTGTTGCTGCCACATTCTGAGGCCTTGTTAGTCCGTCGGCGATAGCTACACAAACTCCGCAACAACATACCGGCAGCATCATGGCTTTATAAGCCATACTGAGGATATAAACGCACCAAAAGTGCTTTCAGAATGATGACTTTCGGACTGATACTGGTAGAAAGGTTGATAATAAAGTGTTTCGATGACGTTCAAGTAGGCAGATGGGTCTGCGCCTCCCGCCACGTCTAACGGTTCTCGGGAGGGGAACGTTTGTCGTGGGCCGAGAGTGTTGTTGAATAAGTCTGCTCAGAGAGACGAATGAATTGTCTACCGAGATGCACTCATAGTGAATCGCGCGCAGGCATCATTGGTATGTAATCGATGGGGGAGTTCGGTTTGCTTGCCACTCTGGTCCGCTGTTCGGCATCACCAGATGAGCCCTTGCCTATTTTGGAACCTGCTGAGTCATCTCTGCTCGGCCGGCAGATCTTCCGACTCCCGACCATTGTGAAGCTATGAGCCTATCAATAGGCTGTTAATATATTATGTCTAACTTGCAAAGAGTTATCGGGTTGGAACTCTGGTTTGATTCAGAACAGTCTGTAGAACAAATCCCTCTGCTCTGATTTGATTGGGGAATGTTCACTTAGTCCGCAGTTCCAGGTATCTAGGCTTTACAGATCTGATATATAGATGTGTATGTGTGTATATATAAGTGTATTAGATGTAAGCTTGGAGTTTCGTTTTTTTCTCCAGGTTTGCTATACGTGGGTGTCCTCATCCTCTCCCTAATCCCTTTATCACCTCTCAGAAACTTCAGTAGAAACGACTCAATGTTCATAAAACCCTGTCTCCTTGATTCACCCAAGTTCCCTGCCATCCACAGTGACATTCCTACCCAACAAATTACCAGCCCAATCCAACATCAACACATTGCTCTCATAGGGTATAGGTGCTATATAATGCTAAACTAAAAAGAAAACAGATGCAAGAACAGATGCAAAACGAGTAAAGAAACGAGTAAAGAAACGAGCAAAGAAACGACTCAATAATGTAATACTGCCATTAACAAACCAAGCTACGAAGGTTGAATGGCAAAGGCCGCTGCAAACCCAGCGATCCAATATCACATATACTAAGCCGATAACATTGGCTACAAAAACAGATTGCTCCCAAAAATCCTAAAAAGGGCAAAAAGCAAGACAAAAACGCCCAACGACATGCTTTTCGAACCGATTATGGCATAATCCATGCGTTCTAGACAAGTGCCTGTAGGCGCTGCAAAGCGAAGTAGCATAATGTTTCCTCCTATGACTTCCTGATGGGTATATCCTCGTCAAGAGCAATAATTAATTTCATGAAACGGAGATCGTTGCGTGGTCCAGCCTTGGTATGATCGTGATGTTACAAGTGGTTATCGTAAGCAAAAAGGGGTAAAAACGTGTTAAATATGGCATCGTAATATATATCGTGGTTTCGGGCAACGTTTATCACATACTCGCCAGTCTGCTGCTGGGTAATTGCAATGAAGGATCTTCGAACTCGATCTTTGGCGCGTAGATATCGTACACTCCGGTTCCGTATGCTGGTAGCTGCCCAATAGTTGTAACTTCGATTGGTGGGTCGTAGTGTGACCACTGTTCTTGCTGCGGGTGGCCTGATGTCGGAGCATACTGTCCATTTGTCGCGGGAATATGCTGTGGTTGAGAAACCACTGGCTGCTGAGGCTGAGCCATATGATGTTGAATAGGCTGGTGGTATTGAATCATGGCTGGTTGAGATTCGGTTGGTGTGTATGCTGGCTGGTTTCCAGGTTGGTGTGCATAAAAGCCCTCGGGAATCATGGGACTCGGGACAGATGTGGCAGAAAATGTGCTGGGGCTGCTTTGAATCGATGTTGCAATTCCTGATGTGGAGTATGGAAGTTCCATAGGAGGCCGTTCAACTTGCTGTGATAGTTGATAATGAGACGGCACAGTGCTCGTCATGGTAGCAACACCTGGATTCCCTGCCTCAGTGACATAGTATGCTTGCCGCGGCATAGCTGCTGTTCGATGAACAAGCTGAACGTGTTGTTGCTCAGGCACAGGAGTCCCATGGTATTCGTGAGGAACACTTGCATGCATTCCCTGTCTGTTACCGTAGTGCTGAGGCATGTGGTGACCATGGACTTGAGATTCAAAGTCGGCATAGGAAGAGGCACGGTGCAAGTGTCCGTTTGGGGGTCCATGATTCATGGAAACCATCTCATGGGGTGACCAGGTCATCGAGTGCTGAGGAGTGGAAGGAGACTCGTCGTCGTCAGAGTCTGAAGAGCAATCGTCGATATCGTTAGGATTCATTCCTTGCTGGTGCGATCTTCGTTGATGCTTGACCATGGTGGTTTTTCTGCAAAAGCTAAGTCCCAGGTTAGTAGGTGATTGAGTTAATAGGACTGTCGAGACTTGCCTCTTGGAGCAGCCATCATGAGCACATTTGTAAGGACGCTTTCCAGTATGAATACGTCGGTGCCGCGCAAGACTGGATGACTACAACTTATGGTTAGTCCCGCATTGACCATGAACTGGCTGTGCACTTACATCCGAGAAACGTTTCCCGCAGCCAATATGCTGGCATTGATGGGGTTTTTCTCCCGTGTGTGTTCGAATATGAACAGTCAGGGCGCTTCGCTGGATGAAACTCTTCCCACAACCCGGAATAGAGCAAGCATATGGCCTTTCATTAGTATGTATGCGATAATGTCTCTGTAAATCGGACTTTCGATTAAAGCTCTGCGTTACAAGTCAGCAAAAGAGAAGCGTCACATATGATTAGGAACATACTTTTGTGCATGATTGCCAGTCGCACTGAAAGGGACGGGCAGTGGGCTCGTTCTCGACCAATTCCATAAGTTCCATGATGATTTGCTAAAATTGAGTGTGCCTCCGAGGCAATGCGTGTATAATGATGCAGATGTATGTAAGACGAAGATAGTAGTTGGCAAGACGTTAACGGGTCACAGCATAATAAGTTCAATCGCTCGCTGGTGAATAGTTGCCGACTCGATGCAGGAGGCGTTGTTTAGTTTTGCTGATAGAGGGATAGGTCGATGGTTGTAGTGTGCCTTCAATTAGGGTATAAGAGGCGGCGGTGTGATCCAATTATAGATAAAACAGCGATTATAAGACGACGTATAAGCTCTGATCTGACAATCGAGGAGTATCTATATTGTTGAAGGGGTGAAATAGATATATAGATGGGTGATGGTCTGTATATATTTATATGCGTGTGTGTGTGTGAGTGAAGGGAGTTGCTGTGGGATATAAAGGATAGGTGAAGCTGAGAGTCGAGAAGCCAGGTGGTGTGGGAACTGAGTGCTTATACGTCTTACTAGGGCGTGTGGTGTTAATGTAGGCGGTACCAAGGATTGACTGGTGGATCGGGAAAAGATTTGGCTGGGGCTGGGGGAGAGGTTTACGCTGTGGTGGTGGTGGTTTCTGAGGGATAATACCGAAAACCAAGTAGACGGGACAAGGTAATATTAAAGCTTATAGTTGATTGGACTCAGTGCGAGTAAGAATCAATAATGTGACTGGTCTTTGAGGTTCGGGTAAGTTTTGAGTCGTAAAAACAGGCTATTAGACGTCTAGTTGAGGTGATTCGAGTCAGGTAGACAGTCGATAAAGCTCCATTCAAGCAAGACAAGACTGGGGGTTTGGGCGACAGATATCAATAACGGCCACCGGTTTCTGGGTGTATGTCCGGTCCCGCTACCTAAGGGCAGTGGAGATCAGGAGTGTTTGGAGACGAATAGAAATAGTGTGATGGATGGATGCAGTGCAGTGTAGTGTAGAGTATCCAGGGCCATGCAGATGCTAAATACCAGACGACGGAATACCCAAGCTCAAAGGATGGGCCACCGTCACAAATCTGACTGTTGTTGGAGGCGTGCAACGAGCATGGTATACATACACCGGGGCTATCAAGGAACCCACGCAGGAGATCAAGGAAGTCAAGGGATCCCTGCACTGCAGCAGCGGGCTTCAGTGGGTCTCATTCGGCAACGAGTGACTGGGGGGGAGCATGGGCATAGATGAAGGATCGAGACAGGACATAGCCCAAAGGACGGACGGCAGGTGGAGGGTGGATGAACGTGACGAAAGAAAACGTAGCGAGGCTGATAACAGAGGGAGATGAAGAGACGCATCCAGGGTCAGGGGACAGACGACAACTAAGGCAAGGTCAGGCAAGGTAAAGAAGCCAGATGGAGAAGAGGGCTGGCACTAACACGAGAACTGAGACGAGGTATACCGTATCCAACATCCAGCACAGTCCATCTATCGAAACCTGTCTAGGCTACCTTGGGTTCATGTTGATGGCGGCGTGCAGTAGTTGTCCTTGTGGACTCGCAGGTGCAAATAGCGTCTCATTACTCTGCACCGTATTTGAGACGAGGGTAGGGACGCAGGCAGGCAGGCTCCTCTACCGTAACAAATGATATTGCCTGCATGGTCTGGTCTATGAATGTACCGAGTTGAATAATGGTCCGAGATGGTGGTGTAAGGCCGGCCGCGATCCATTCTTAGTGCGATTAAGAGCTACTAACGCTCTCGTTTCATTAATTAGGTGCTTCACCTTACAGCACTTGCAAGACATGGCCTAGGCTTGAACTTGCCATCCGGTGATTTTGTTGGGGCTCTCTCTTCATTATGCCCAATGCCCAAGACAACTCCCATGCAGTAGTTAAATGGGGTGGTTTTTGTCTTTGGAAAGCATTAACCAGGCCAGCCCCAAATCAGCCAGCCCGGCAAGGTCAGGCCAGCCCAAACTCTAGGTTAGAGTGAGTACATAGGAGGGGAGGGAAATTTTGGTTACGCACTATCTTAGAGGAAGTCTGCTGCATGTTCCAAGACGTTGAGCCAGTGACAGTCTACGGCGGCGAACGCGGACGGGGACAGGGGGAAAAGAAGCCGATGAGTCTAAACCAGTTTATGGCGTCGAGTTTGGGGCGTCTAGGCAAGGGATGGCAGATCCCTCTAAATGCATGCACCAGTGTCTATGGCTCTCTGCGGAGGTGGAAAGGAAGTTAAGTGAGTGGTTGGAAGGTTCATTGACTGGCTGCATGATCAGACAGACAGATAGACATGGTGCATAAATAAACGCTAGTAGAATCGTTTGTCGTCGGGAATGGTATCAGGATTTAGTGAAAACGGATGATGTATAATAGTACCAACCCGAGTTGATGGTTATAGGGCCGTCCGTATGTGTACCCTATTGAGCGAGCGAGCCAGCTGCTTGGAATCTGTGGCGGAGAATGAGGGGACCAAAGGATAACCACATCCAGGACCAGAACCAGAACCACAACCAGAACCAGACACCTGGGTACACATACAGTCGATCAAAGAGGGAACCAGATACACAGTGTCATGCCTCCATCGGTAGAGAAGAGAACCCACAGTCTCCGGCTGGAACCGAGGTTTGCCTATCCTGTAACGTTGGTTCGTGCTGTTGTCTGTAAGTTGCGTTTGAGGTCCAAGATTAGATATTTTCAGCGGGTAGCGTGTGTGCGGGCCAAGAGTTGGTGCAGGCTCTCTCTCTACCGTACAAAAAGACAAGACAAGAGAGAGAGGGCGTACGTACAAAATTGAGATCCATTGTGGAGATCGACCTCGGTCCATGACTTGCTGAGACTAAGATGGGGCACTCAGGCTCTTGGCTGAGCTTGGGAAAGCGCTGCAGCCGGGGTTAAGACTGTCAGGCAGGCTCAGGCTCAGCCCGCAGGGCCCCTCCCTCCCTAGCATTTAGTGGGTATTTTGACGATGAATGAAGCTAGATCAGAGTGTGTCTATGGTCTCTGCCGTTTCTTTTTAAGAAGACGAGACGGGATGGGACCAGTTCACCGGAGCATTGGGTGGGGCAATTGATCCACACAAGAGGGCGATCACTGACAATTCTTGGTCGGTGCCATTTCATAACTTTGAATGATGCTTGTCTAGCGTCTAACGTTACTCGCTACGTACAATCAATGCTTCTCCTCCATGCCCGGTCCAGTACTGTAAACAACAAGCCACCTACATACCTATGTACCTGGCAGTATGGACAGAACCCAGCATGATAGAGCCATCACATGCCATGTCTCCATATGTAGCTTTGATCATCTCTTGATACTATCTTTACCTACAGTACTGTACCTTATCGCAGCCAGCATATCCATATCTGCTTTTTGATGTTGGTATGAGAACGGACAGGGGCTTTTGTACGGGCAGGCAACGCCAAAAAAAAATAAAAACAGGGGTTCTGTTAGATCATACATTCCCCCGCCAAAGTCTCGCCAGCAACTCTCAAGAGGCTGTTAATATTCAGTTGTAACTAAGTGAATGAGTCAACACACGGCATAGAAGCATAGGATCGACAGTTTCTTATATCCAGATAATATTCCCATACAAACTTACTTGACGATACCCTGACAGTTATCCTCGGCGATTTTTAACTCAATTTTGGCGGCACTTGGGACGTTGAACAGGACGGGAGTCGAACCAAACGGCGGGATCCATTAGCGTTGACTGGACTGAACTTCACACAGCACCAGCCAACACAGCGGGGGCATCACTTTCACCGTCCCATCCCATCCAACAAGGGCCTAAGGCTCGTGCCGGTCCTGTCCAGTGCGTTTGTGTCACACTCGTTTGGTTCGATGAGCGTCCTATTCTGGTTTAAAAATGTCCAAGCAGAACCCCGATCAGGAAAACAGCGTTCTAATCCGGAGATACAGATTAGCCTTTTCGCAAGTGCTTAGAGGCTCACGAGGCTCATAGACACGACCTGATATGATATGTAATAAAAAATATATATATAAAGAGACGGCCGCACTACACGCCATTATTCGGAACATTCCAGGATGGTGGAAAACATTGCATTGATCTGAAAAGGAACCATGACGTGCAAAAGACGTATCTTATTCCCTGAATTGGACCAAACGCCAGGCCATAAAACCTACCGAGATCTCTACTCCACCACCCACAGTAAAAACCCTTGTCGATCCCGGCCGATTATCCACGCCGTTCCTGACTTGGCTCTTTACACGCTGGCCTACAGAGAGTACACAGACAATAAGTAAGTTAATCCTTGTATTTAAGTCAAATCCATAAATCAATCGTACCTTGCCCACGCTCCTGGCTCCAGGCCAAAGCCACAGCATGGCAGGGGCCTCGACTCCAAAGCCTATCATAGTATGTAATCAGACATCCCCTGGCATGCCGGCTACCGCACCCTTGAACGCCTCCCCAACGCGGACCAAACCCTACAGCCTCTGTTTATTTCCTAGACCAATGCACAACTCACACACCATCTTTGTTGTTGGATGCTGAACCGCGATCTCATCTCATCTCATCTTAACTAACAATCGTGTTGGCCCCCTTGAATTGCTAAAATTAACCAAGGAGGAGTGGGTGATTGCCGGTAGGGCCCGAAGCTGTACAGTACTATATGTGATGAAATTAGAGGCTGCGTTGTGGTGGACAATACTTGGGGCCCATGTATGTATGTAACTAGGTAGTTGTGAGACTGGGTTGGTTGATGCTGATTAGCGGAATTAATCTGAGACCCCAACGTTTGGAACGCCTCCTCCACATCTGAGGACACTCAACCAACAATTGGAGATTGAGATTAGTTAATCCTGAGCGTTGATCCTTTTGGCTTAAGATTTGACAGAAGTCTCTCAGTCCATTCTAACTAAATTGACACGCAGCAGGGTCTGGGCAGCTGACCTGTCTTATTCTCATTCTCAGGGCTGTTGATGGAAAAAACAACGATGCAACCCTGATTTTCTTAGACACTCAACCAACTGCTGAAAGAGCACCATACTGCCTTTGTATGTGGTCACTATGTAAAATAGGTAGATGCATTAAATATGGCTACTAGTCTTGGGGTAGATCACCTGGCAATGCATGCACAGCCTCTCACATCCCCTGACGCCAAGTCAACGGACTAGGTGATGATAGTTTTATACAAACCCGCATTGCACTGATTGCAGTGCATCTTGACGATAGACATACCTAGACTATTGGGCATCTCCCTGTTCACACAAGGGTTGAAAAATTGGGGTATAGCGTGGTCCTTTTGAGCCGGACATATGAGCGGCCGAGGATCATGACGACTTGGAGAAATGCTTACCAAAAAAGTGCCACCCACATTGTACAGCACTGTAACGTGTAATAATATCTTGCTAAATCTGCCCCAGTGTAGCGGCAGCCACGAGAGTCTGAAACAGAAGATATCGGTTATTGGAAGACTTATTGTGACATTGCTCGACAAAAGATAGAAAAGGCATAAAAAACAAAAATGTTAATGTGCTGGGAAGTATGTAAACAACTTATTCGTGAAAACATCCAGATCCAGGGTATGCTTGCGAGCTTCAGGTTGCCTTCCTCCTCCTATCTCTTTTGCCCCCCCAGCCATGGCAGACACATATTAGCAGGCGTCATTACATACAGCCATGGGTAGGTAAATTCCAATGCCAGCAACGCCTTTGGAGACCACGCCTTTTGTGATAGCCAAAGACACCCTTCAATCCTGAATTTAAAGTTCAGAATTGGGGGGGAGGCTGGCTGCGGTTGCATATATGTTCTCCACATACTTGGCTCAACGCCAGTCGGCTTGGTTTGCGGGCTCAGAGTTCTTCAGGACCAACACAAATTGATTCTCCGACTCTTCCAGGGTTAACCCAGAAGGTCGCAATCCGCTGATCATCTGGACTAGACCGTGAGGCTCGTAGTGTCGTACCCGCGGACCCTGCTCCGCTTGCACAAATTGTGCTTCGGCCGAGTTTGTTTCCGAACGGGAATTGTGCAGAGGTTGCGTTGTATTGAAACAAATTGGTGAAGGGATCCCTGGTCATTAACGCAACATGCCCGTGAAGATCCCCTCTGACAGGGAGATGCCCGCCAGATTTGCGAGGCATGTCCCTGAAAAGGGTCATCTTGCGATGTAACGGTAGTGATTACGCTCAAAAGCCAGGAGCGCTTTCGGATACTCCGTTGAAGCCCTATCCGTCGTCTGCCCACTTCACCGCCGCTTCCCACGGCCATCTGTGCCTGTGCTCTCGATCCGCAGCACCAAAGAAGGCGCTCGTGATGTGCCGAGCTCTGGCAAGATGCCTAGATTGGTGTATGTATGTACCGTCCGTATGTATCCGTAGGGCGCTGCGGCAATTTTTAATGCATTTCCGCCGCGCTAGTCGAGATGATTTAGACATGACATTCGCCATTGACACTACAGGCTGAGGGTTGATAGTCTGCGAGAATATCGGCAGCCGTGTTGCAACAGCTGACAATTGACATGAGCTTCTTGGTCAAATGAGTGTATTAGGTGGCGTGGATGCGTATTCAGTCAGTTGTCACCGCTGCCAGTCATTCCCACCTGCGGCTGAGGTATAATACGGCGGTGATATTATTATGGTATGAGACTATCAGCCAGCTGAGGGCGGTCAATTTGGGGCGCCCATGTGCGGCGGGTTCGAGAACTACGTGAGCATACATGCTATGTATGTCTTGTTTTTAGCCGTTACTGAATGTCATTAAGAAATCCTGATAGGTGCTCGCTGACGCATTCCTATTACTGTAGGCTCGGCCAAATCGTTAAGGTGGCTTGATGATAGACATCAAATCCTTTCCATCGCCAGGACCTGAAACGCTCATCTCAACCTTCAAAAACTCACTGACGCACGGCATTCATATGTGCCTGGGCTCGACTATATTGTGCCGATAAGCGCGAGATGCCCGGGACGCTTTGACAGACGTTGAAGAGATTTACAGTGCATGACGCCTTGAGTACATATTGTCTGTGAGTTGCAGTTGGGGTTGGTTGGCCCAGAGCTAAGATAGTGTGAGAAGCATGGTGCCAGTGATGCCATCTCGGATCGAATAGTCTACAAGCCTCGCACCGCCGGCAAGAAAAAAGCTTCTCCCCGAACCGACAGTTGGGTATTCGGCTTTGGCTTTGGCTGTGGCTTTTTTGATAGCCGATATTTGAAGTCGAAAACCTAGAGCCAATAGATAGACAAGGGACCAAGGGTTGAGAGAGAAAGATTCAAGGCGGGAGACGAGCCATCGAGGCGACGTCTTGCCTTGCTTCTCCACGTAGTCTATGAGAAGGAAGCAATGTTGTAACTTACCTATGGCCACGTCACGGGGTGTCGTCAGGTGCTCACTTTCACAGCTGGGCTACTTATGCAGGCTGGCAAGCTGGCAGGATTTACCCCATACTCCGTACAACACAATACAATACAAACAAGCCTTACTCACCAGCCATCGAAAAAAAACCACCATTTTCCATCGTCATCACTTTCTCGCCCCTCCTTATTTCTACAGTGCCTACCTAGCAGGCTAGCACCTAGCTATCTGAAAGGGCCTCAAAATGATGGACGAGATATTGATCTGCCTACTACTAGTACGCCCATCCGCCCGCCATGCAATGCACACACAGACCTAATGCTGCATCGTTCGTTTTACGTTGATCTTTTTTTAAACCGAATCACCGTGCGTGCGTGCGTGCGTGCGTGAGTTCATCGTCTTGCGGAAGCCAGCCCGCAGCACAGAAATTGCATGCAGGGCCAGATCTGAAAGCCATTCTGGCTGAGAAACGAGTTGAGGTGCGTCTGGTCTACGTCAATCTCAGCCCTGCACACTCTAGACTTTGGTCCATGAACTGACTTGAGACCAGCTCGAAACAACGGCGGATTTAGCATTGGCTGCCACGTGCCACATGCCTGTTCAAACCAATCGGAAGAAACCGTTGAACCAAGCCGGTCAGGTCGCCATCAAGTCTGAGCGTCTCGTTGCATTGACGTGGTTGTTTCCTTTCCCAGGAACATGGTAAAAGAAAAAAGGACCAGGGACAGGAGGAATGGAGACGAAAGGAATTCGTTTACCTCTCGGTTGCTACGAGGGCCAAATAATCATGAACTCGTCATAGCATGAGAATTCACTCGCCTGCCTAAACGCCTCGCCCTCCTTGGCGGCCTAATATTCGGAAATTTGGTATTCGAAGCCACTTTCACCTAATTCTCATTATTTGTCACCCGTACTCGAAACATATTTCATGTTCGTTATTGATTCACCGTTACAAACGGACGGCAACCAGCACGTCCAATGAGGCACGGGCCAATAGTTCCAAAATTGTCTCTCATCTCCGAGACCAAAACGATGGCATCGCGAGGAACCGGCCTTTAGCTGTCAGCTGGGGCCAATTACATTTGGGTTCTAGCCGACACTAATCAGGTACATTACCATTAAAGATGTTTCCGCAACGATCTCGATCTCGAAATGTTTATCCGTTACTTGGGTGCGGAATGACCATGGAATTGGTGCCGACATGACTCGCTCGACCCGGGCCTACAGGTTCGGCAGTGGATCACAGACATAAACTACATGTGACCCCTTGAGACGTAAGAGCTATATTCTCAAGACATCACTTCACCAAAACAGAAAGGAATTCGTTAGCCCAGTCTCATCTCATTCATCTTTACGAGCTGCAGCAGATTGATCAGCGTGACCAGGGGCAGCGAGCTCAAACGGTCCTTAAACGAGCATTGAACTTGTCGAATTCTGCAGCAAAGTTCCTTCTAATTTGCGAGACTGCGCTTGATTGGCACGCTTTACGACTCGTGAGAGCAGACTTCGTCCTCACAAAGTTGAAACTTAACCGCACAACCAGGCACACAACTGCGAACCCCACAAAAAAAAATATCACATCAACAGATTGTTACTTTCAGTGCAATCTCGCTGCCGTCTACTTCTAACATCTCACGTTTAAGTAATCCCTCCGACTTATCTGTCTGATGTATGAGTCGCGTTAGGCGGGGGTTGAGTTCAACGGCAGGGATTCAGCTGGGCCACTAGCAATCCTAACCGAACTGACAGGTGGGGGCTTACCCTGGGATTCGGCTCTTGGAGCAGGGTCCTGATTCGGATGATCTCCCACTTGAAGATCATATCCCTAAGTCGAATGAAGTCACGAGTGTGATTTCAGCTCGCAACCTAAGTCATTTTTGGATGCCGCCCAACAGGGTCAGCAACGTCGTTTTTGCACCAGGGGTACAGAATTCTCAAAACTGACAAGGGTGTCAACCATGTCGAAAATCTTATGCTTGACTGCCGGCCTGTATCATTTATGCGACATTACAGCCTCATGGCTGATTAACAGCAAGGAATTACTGTCGTATCGGCCCTTAGGGTATTAACAAGACCCCGGATTATTTTTACAGTGCAAATTTTCGTCACAGTACTCCACCAACTTCTAACCAGCGCAATTATGCGAAGCGACGGGGCAAATTTTGTTGGATGTATATTGAAGGGTGGTAGTGTGATGTTTGTGCGCAGCCGGACCAATTCTAACGCAAAGGCGTGATACAACTGCCGTTCAACAGTTGACGTGAGTACTAAGGCCAGTCTCGGCAGTGCGCACTGCACGAAGATCTCTTTAAGCCCTACCGTTGAAACACCACACGTGGCTCTCAGGAGCAAGAAAAGATAGGGTCCAATCGGCAACATCGGGACGCTGTATCCATATCGTTTTTGTCTCTATGCAGGACCGGACCGAACTCACCAAGGCAGCATGGATCTAACAATGCACCAGGTCCATCGCAGCCCGAGTCATTCAAGCGTCGATATCACACTAGACTATGTCCACTGGAACGCATATACACCGGTCTGGGTCTGAAATAACTCATAGGTTCGAGCAAAGCTGCCGGCACTGGTACGGTAGAATGTTGGATGTATTGGAACAGACCAGGGAGCGGAGCGGACCGTAGTAGGAGGAGCGTCACCACCCGACTCGCTGCCGACGGATCGACCCTTGAATGAGACGTTCAAAGGGAACAATCCTGACTGCTGCAGTTCATTGCTTGATGAAACTACGACGGTGTCGCCGCCAGCAATTACATGGCGCTGACGTGGGACCAATGCAGCATCACGGCCACAGCGGTAAATCATTATCCTCCTGGCGCTGATCAACTGATCTGCCAGGGATGGCTCATTCTCCTGGATCCAAAACCAAGTATCAAGCATGAACTCCACTGATTCCTCGTTCTACTGGCGAATAGAAAGTAGCTCTTCTTGCTTGCAATGCCTCGGAAACACAGAAGGAGAAAGAAAAAAGCGCCACAGTAACATCCCAGTGTAGCCCTCGTCGAACGGCTGCCAAGGCCTGAGGCAACTTGCAAAATTTCTCAATTTACTTACAGCATGCTCGCTCTTAGCGCGGCAATGCATTGTTCGTCCCCTGTCGCCCTAAATGGATCTTTGTTTTGGCGTGACAGGGCAGGTGGCAGGTGGCAGGCTGGGTTGTTGATCGTTTGATTCCGATAAGATATCATCGGCCGAGTGAAGCTCACAGACATCTGCCCCTGACACTTGCGGGGGGCGGAAAGCAGCAAGCAGAGCAAATGACCTTGAGCTCACACCCGACGCCCTCGACCCTTGCAGTCGAAGCTTGTGCCAGGCGTTGCGAGTCATGAGCTCGCCCCATTTTCTTGTGAAGTCCACTATGCTGATATCTCCACTAAAGCTTCGTTTCTTTGACGATGTGTATACTTGTTCAAGGTCTAGGGTGGTTTCAGCAATCTTTCAACTCTTCAGACCAGAACGACCGGTGCATCCTCTAGAACTGCCAACTGATTTGGGACTTCAATATTGTGAATCACATGATCGAAACGGGTGTGAACGGGGTAGAATTGAGTTTACGACAGGCAGTAGTGTCAACGGTAGAGTCGGTTGAAGATTGCTTTTGCCATGCGCTCCCGTGGTTCGTTTGAGGCTGACGTCCTGCAGGATACTGTATATGATTCAGATTTAGTGTGTCCTTTTTCTTGTACTTTGACGGGTACTGTACCAGTACAGTAACACTATCCTAAGTCAATAATTTCATATTGGCCGCGCGGATTGTTGCGTGCTTCATGGTCTGCCATTGGAGATGGGGTTAGGAGATATTCGTATGTTCCGCGCCGGAAAAATCAGACAATTGGGACAAAAGGAGACGTATGAGGCGGCACAGGGAAAAGCAACTTTTCTGACTATTTTTCTGTCATAATCATGGTATCCCTTGCAGTGAGGCACATCGTGAGGGAGAAGATCTGTTACTCCAGAGAGGGGCACAACTCACCGAAACGGGGCAACCAAGTACTATCGATCAGCTTGGTGATCAATAATCCAAGAGCCTTGCTTTGCACCAGTGTTGAAAGTCTGTTCAGACAACACTGTGCCATCGATAGTACACCTCATTACCAGGTGAAATTTGGAAACCCCACATGTTATTGAAATAGACAGGGTTCCGGATTTACATACCCAGTCTCGCTTGGTTGAGCATGCTCTATCGCTCGACTCTCGTTAGCTGAGCTTCATACTTGGCAGTATTCGCGCAAACTCTCACCGATGAGCATGACTCGATAAAACAGCTGCGTACTGCTCCACTGTTATTTTGCAGCTCCTGGGCATTAATTATCGCTTGTTCTGGGGGCTCGCTCCTTGTTCCCGAGAAAATGAAATATGACAGAAGCCTTAGTCAGGCAGGCTTCCCCCGGATCTCAGTAACTTATCAGAGGACGTCACACATACAAGGGTAGCTCAATACGAGAAGGTCGAAGAATGGGAACCGCTATAACGGCGACAAAGAAAAAGCAACGCCTATTTTTCTGCTTTCTGTGGATTATTTCCATTGGAGCCTGAGGCGTCCTTTCCCGCCCTCCACCACACGCCCGCCATGCCATGTTGTTGTGGTTGCAGGTCTGCATAATATCCTGGACGCGGATCTTCTCAGTTGGAGAAATCCATAATCTACGTTACACTGCAGGGGGGCCAAGCGACTCTTGGTTAGTCCTGGCGATGGCAGTTATACTGGTGCCTATGATGATGACAATACCCTGTTCACTCTCCATCCGTCTCGTCCGCCTCGCGATTCTCACCTCCTCCGAGAGGTAGTCGGTATGCTCAATAGTCTTGCTGCTTGACTCTATATCAACGGGCAATATTATTCATCATCAACTAGGGCTTTCCTTGACAGTCAGGCCTCATATCACGATACCCATGCGGAACCACAATATTAATTGCATCCGCTGACACGAATTGTTGATCGTATTTTTCATACTCAGCGGGAAATGGAGACGAAATGGCAGGTTTAGCTTCGAGGCGATCCTATATCCGTACCTCTCTCTGCTCTCCCGGGGGGGTTTTAGGAGTGAGGGACTGGATCCCCTCAATCCGTCTCTATCCCAGCAGAGCATCATAGAAGTCAACCACCTGAGTTGTCGATAATGATATTTCACCGTCAGTTTTCCGGCGTCACATCGCGAGCTCTTTAGCTCTTATGTTCAGCTGCCATGACCTGCTAAACCCACTAAAGGACGATCATGGTAATCTCCTCGTTTGACAGCTTGACTCGTCACCAGCAAGGTGCAACTTTCCCGGTTTCCTGTCACATTGTTTTCTTTTTCCCTAAAATTATCGGTAGTTGACAAAAGCCACCACAACCTATCCGGGGGGTTCCCTGAGGGTAATTGGCATTTCTACGGACAAGTCGGAGACAGTTACCATTATTGTTCACTTCGGACGAAGCTTCCAACTCAGGTGTCTACCTCTCTATTAAACTTAGAAAATTCGTATTGAAAACGGTGAAGTCGGTAGGCACTTTTGACAACTCTTACTTAGCTTGATACAGGCTCTAAACCTTACTGCAGGTTCCTAGTTTCAACTAATTCATCGAATAACCTTTGCTGTACCCATGTTGGATCCAAGACACTCCAAAAGAGCACTCGGCATATCTCGACGTTCGGTTGGCTCAAGTGGAAGAACAAGCTACTACTGATTCAGCAAGTCAGTTAGACATGCCTGCCGCCTGTCACACTCACCCTGCTCTGCTGTAATGCACTATGAACAGCCATCACACGCTATTCGTGTGAGAGAGAACCAACCTAGCAACCCTACAGCCAAGGCAGTCCGCCAGCCAGATCAGCCAGATCATGCCTGAGACATGTCTTCTGCGTGTCTAACCCGCCGGCTCCGAAACAACAGTTCACTGGATAATGTTTGTCCAACTCGTAACGGTAAACGGTCTCTGGAAAGCGAACGCATGAAACAAAACTATCCTAAACAAGTATGTCGTTTTCCCTTTCCGGATATCGTATACATGCATCCAGACATAGCATGCATCAGGGACTCGCCTCGACTTTCTCTCGTGCGTATGAAGGTGCAGATGAATCATCGGCACGAACACGTAAACGATCATGGCTTAGAGCCCCGTCGGTTGACTATATCCGCCTTGTTCTTTCTTCCTGCCCCCGAAAAGATACATACATGGGCGGGCCCTGGTACCGAACCGGAACCTGGAAGATCAGCACAGCAACGATGGAGGGTTTACAGTACCCCCAGTCACTGTAACCTTCTACCAACGATGCGGCGCAAATGGTAGATCTGATTTCCGCGGCGCGAGACAGGATAGGACGGGATAGCTAATGGACAGCATTTCTGAGACATGGCTTAATGTCAGTGACTGCAGAATCGTACGACTTGCAGCTTGGCTGCACGAATTCTTATCTGAAAAGAGGTGTTAGTGATGAGGGTTCGAGCAGAATGTCACCCACACTGCAGAAGCGACAGTTACATATTGATTACTTGACGTCAAAACTTGGTCAATACCTGTTAACTACACAGGATGACTGACACTGACTCCCGTTCAAGGACGAATGGAACGTGTTCAAATGTCATTTCGAGACCAATTCTGATACTGTAGGAATGCCAGTGGTCAAATTGTTATGGAGATTTCATTTGCCGTCTTACTCCCGTAAAGGTTGAGCAGATCTATCTGGGGGGGGATCCATGCGTTGAAGGGCCCTGCCTGGGCCTGTCTCTGTTGTTTCCTTCTCACTCATTTCTACTGTATCCAGTAATGCAATGTCATGCTTACCCTCGGCTCTGTTTTCAAGGACCGCCACCATTGACCGTCAACTCCTCCAATTTCTCCTTGAGCTCATGAGTCGGCTTGAGGGTACCGTTGGCTCCATTCTCGCCGTTGACTGGCTCAGCAGGTGTCTCCCCGTTTGTGAGCCCCTTTCGGATGGCGAGGACGCTATCAACGATGACAGCATCAATGCCCTGCTTCACTTGACGCTGTGATAACGGTTAGCAAATTGATCTGGTAATATTATGTGCATGATTAGGCTTACCTGAACCATAACAGGGTCATTGTTTAGTACACCATAGCTGAAGCACACGATTCCGTTCTCCTTGACGATCCTGATCAAACGAGGGCTGTTGATGAAAGGCTCCGCGGCAGCAACAATACCCAACAGGTTCCAGCGACTCGCGAATCGAATAGCCTCCTGAAGTGATGAAGCCCGGATATCGCAAACCTCGCAACAACCGGCATCCGTCAAGAAGAGAATGGGAATAGAAGGTTGCTTGTAGCTGAGGCAAAGGCAAATATCAGGGTTGAACGAACTGAAAATAATGTGACGTTCTCCAGCAAGGTCATAGACCTTGGAGAGAACTGTATCACAGAATGAGTTGAGTTCAACTGCATACGTGTCCATCTCATGTTCTTCACTCTCATGAAGCATGGGATACTTCATTTCAATGTTGAAGCCAACATTTTCAGGGAGCTCTCGGAAGAGGTCTTCTAGAGTAGCAAAAGGAGCTTGGATGAAGTTTCCTCTCGTGTTGCCCTTGAAGCCCTGTGCCTTGAAGTCCTTGGTGTGCTTCATGCGCTCCTCCAGGTCGTCAGGTCCACTGCCAGCAAATCCCATAGATTGCGAACGCTTAGGTGCCAGACTGTTGCTACGAGCCCTGAAATCACCAGGCTCGCCTGTGGGCGCAGGCTTTTTCTTTGGTTGTTGCTTAGAGTCTCGACTCTTGTCAGAGTTGATGTGCAAGAATTGCTCGAGTGTCAAGGTATGGACAGGGGCATCAATACCCGTCTCACTGACTAGGAAGTCATGATAGATTACTGGAACGTGGTCCTTGGTCAACTGAACATCAAACTCGACGTAATGCGCTCCAAGATTAGCTGCTGCAATGAAAGAGGGGAGGGTGTTCTCTCCGAGCTGGAGAGATTTGTTGCTCGTCATGTTCTTGCCAAGTCCTCGATGACCGATCAGCATAGTTGATTCCAGTTTCTTCCAGTACGTTTGTCTCGAAGTAATCTCCATGTTGGGGTGGTGGAACGGTGTGATGACCAAGAAGTTGAAGTTGACGGTTCCAATGACATCAAAGTTACTTGACATGATGGGAACGCAGACGTCTCCTTGCAAATTCATGCGGCGAGAGCCGAGTGTTGGCTTCACAGAAGACAAGAGTGCTACTGCACGTCCAACCTTGTTCTTATCGTTACCCGAATATGTCGGGACAATATCGAAAAGGAGCTTCACCTTGGCCGCATCCGTTGTCGTGAAAACGATAGGCTCGGTGGCGATACTATCATGGACCGGAAGATCGATAATAGTTGGTTCACCACTGGCACCAGCAGCAGAGACAACGATAGAAAGGGCAGTGTCAAGTTGTGTGTTGTGGGCTTCAGTGAGTGGAACATGGTCCAGACTCACTGGCTCAGCGTTCTTTCGCATATCCATTGATCCAAGGCTGACAAGAACAAGGCTCTCGTTTGTTAGGTATCGATGACCGAAAGTCTTGATGGCATCAGGGGTACGAGGAGCATTGTTGGTTCCGTTGCCATTCGAACGACGTTCATCGATGGATGACATGTCCGAGGGAGTTGGCTGCAATGTGTCGACGGGTCTGATAGGGGGCGACTCTGCTTCAACTTCGTCGCTTTTGAGAAGCTGGGCAATATCCATGTGGCCTCTTAGCGCAGCATGCTCTCTTGCTGTCCAGCCTGATGAATCCAGTCGCGTGATATCCGCTCCAGCTTCAACCAGAAGCTCGGCGACATTGTACCTGCCATCCACGGCAGCGACGTGAAGAGGAGTCCACGAGTAGGTGCTTTCCGTAGCCTCGATATCTGCCTTCTGGTCTGCAGTTCCTTTTAGAATGATTCGAGCACACTCTTCGTGTCCGAATCTGGCTGCAACGTGAAGCGCAGTCTCGTCGGTTTTGTCCTTCCAGTTCAGATCAACACCAGCATTGATCAGAAGCTGCACTATGATACTGTAGTTGGACTTTGTAGCGATGGCTAGCACAGCGCCTGACTTGGCGATAGACTTTCGAATCTCGGCCTTGAACTCGCTGCTTCCCTCCCAGTTCTCGCCCTGGAGTAGGGCTTGAGTGGTTAACGGATGACCTCCCACAACACTGAGGTGAAGGGGTGCGTAACCATCGTTATCCTGCCACTCAGGTGTATCAATTCCATCTTTGACGTGAAATTGGTTCCACTGTTGCATCTTGGACATGATGATTTGACACACGACCACGATTCCGAACTGAGCTGCGTAGTGGAGCGGCATGCGTCCGAAAGAATCGCGGCTCTTGAGGGCAACTCTTTGCTCTGGACGCAATTGCTCAAGCAAGAAGATGAAAAGTTGAACAGCCTCATCGTCTTTGGTCAAAAGTAGAGACTCGTTCAAGCCCAATGACTTGGCAGCCTTGTTGGTTGCTACACCAGGCTGAAGATGTTTGTTACTGAACTGCGAACCTGCAGGAACAGGGCGTGATTTGGAGTCTTGCTCCTGGGGGTTGGACTTCGTTCGACCAATGTGGATAACTAGACGATGAATGCAGTTGCGAGAGTTGATGTCATCTGGCTCATCTAGACTCTTGACGTGACTTAGAAGAAACGCGATGCATGTTTTGGAGCGAGAAGAAATAGATCTCTGGAGAAGGCCCAGAAGAAGAGGCTGAGTGCCTTCTTCGATAACATTGCTTTCCTTAAGCCCGACCTCGAGAGCAACAACATCGTCGTTACGCACAGCCTGATCGAGGGCGTCAAGCTGAGCTTGAGGCAAGCTCAACATACCCTTGGCTGAGGCACGACCCAGTGAACGAGTCGAGTGCTCAGACCTTGTGTCATCGAAATTCTGGGCCTCGGAAAGCACAGACATCCATTTGTTGATATCATTGAGAAGTCTGGCTGTATTAGCTTCCTTTGCGAAAGGCTTCACGTCAACTTTTGTTGTGATGTATGGACGCTGTGTGACGAGATCGGGAACCTTCTTGTCAAGCTTCTTTGTGATCTTGACAAAGCCCCTGCGGTTAATTTCACCAAACCATTGCAAGTTTCGGAACTGACTTCTCAGCTCGAGCAGAGCTCCCATTACTTCCTCCACTTCATCCTGGTCCAGGGTAGCGACAACATCGGGGGTACGTCCATATCGGTTCTGGAGGAGGTTCAGGCGACGGCAAAATTCGGCGAGTTTCTTGTTGTAGAAAAAGTCGACATCTTCGAGGTTTCGGTCAAGAGCGAAAAAGAATTCTGCATCGGGAGTTAGGGGAGAGGCTCAGTGTGCGACACCAAGAGTCGTCAAAGCCGCCCACCTGCAGGATCCACCTTTTCCCCATTCTTTGCTTTCTCTGCTGCCGCTTTTACGAGCTTCTTGAGGCCCTTGTAGTTGATGTACGAGGCCGCCCACTCAGGGACTTGGTTGCGTGGTAGACTAGAGCAAGCAGTGAGTCGGTTGTGTTGATCAATGCTGATTATGCAAGTACTTACTTTCTTCCGAATTTCATGCTGTGTAGATCTCTCTAATCGAAGCAAGGAAAGAAGAATAAAAAGAAGCCCTCGGTGGGTAATGCGATGCGATGCGATGCGACCGTAGCGCGGAACAAGGTTGGTGTCGGTCTAGAAGAGTTGAAGAAGCACAACAAAACAAGCACACCGAATTTTTAGTTGTCCAACACGAAGCTTCTGGTCGTGGAGCAGAATCTCAGAAAACCGTGTCAACAATCAATCCGATTGATTTTCGGCCAAATTCACCGCAAATGTTTAATCGCACCGCCGGTCTGTGAGTGACGTCAAAAGTAGTTTGCGCGCACGCACACAATCAAGAGTAACCAGTGACTTGAACAAGAAGTGACAAGACTGGTGACGTAGAAGTCATGGATAATTCTCACGAAGAGGGCATCACAAAGATGATGGAGGATGATGGAGGATGATGGAGGAGAGAGGAAGATGAGATAAGTAGGTAAGGTATGTAATGATGGAGACTGGCTCCAGTTCGTTACAAATAAAACAAACAGATTTTGCTAAAAACAAGTCGACTAACGAAAAGAAAAGAGAGAAAAGAACCAAGGCTTCGTGAAACCACATTCGTCGATCTGATAGTTGGACGATGGAGCTGCTGGATGAACTTGATCCATCCAATGTGGGGGAGAAGGTACCTGCTTGTCGCACTGACACTTTGGGGTAGTTCAAAGTACCGACCAGCAGGTACACCGTACCTGACAGTACCCAGCCTTCAGGTTCAGTCCATCTTCTAAAAAGACCCTGAACGAACGGATCTCATGGAATCAAACCAACCAATCCAATTAGCCCCGTGGACTCCATACGGTCACATGATTGGATAATTACGACTCATTGCAACAAGAGGTCGCATCGTGACCTTCGGCTGGATATTGGATACAGTGTCAGCTGATGAGGGAACTTACTATAGAAACAATGGATATCGCAGACCGCCATTGTTGGCCCAGCCCAGGTCAATATCCAAGAAAGTGTTAGATACTGTGCTACAAACCACCACCAACTGTCAACTCATGACCAGGGGTTAACCCACGATGACGAACGGAAACGCTTAGTGGCGGCGCTTTTAGCTGCACGCACGCGCATTGATTGTCTAGTAGGCTGTCAACCTTGGAATTGAATGGTCTGACCCGAGGTAATGGAGTGAAGCTGGCTTATGATAAGTCAATTGATAGGAATGATAAGCTCCCTTGAGTATGTATACACTGCGTACTATGATGCTTCTATAAGTCATGAATCTTATGCTGATGTAGGTTCTACTATGTAAGTTTTAGGTACAATAAAGTACAATGCAGTACACAAAGGGAATGCATGTAAGTGAAACAACCCATATTTACATGCGGCTCATGCTCATCGCTATCAATCAATCAATTCCTTTAGCCAAAACTTGCTCTCTCCAAAAATTCCACCTGCTGATCTGTCACAGGCCATGTGCTTAGCCGCATTGCCCTCGCTCTTAATGGCCTGCGCTCTGTTGATGCTGCATTCATCCGCTTAACCGTTATCGCCTTTTGAGCCGAGAGTAAGTCAAGCTCCTCATCCTGTAAAAACATCCCAACCTCTTTCCCAGCTCGCACTTCCGATAAAGTTCGCCTTGATTCCTTTATCTTCTCAAAAACCGCGCTGCTCTCATCACGAGCACCTGAAGACTTTTGAAGAGCTTTGCACTCCGCAATTCCTCCCTCCACTTGTGCTGAAAGAGGAAGCTGTGACAAAACCTCCATGATCTCTCCATTCAACTCCACTGTTTGATCCGCAGCGGCGTTTCCAATATGGAAGGCCATTGACGAACGGAATGCAGGTGAAAATTCAGGATATAATATTTTACTCTCAATTGAGCGGGTCGACTTTCCAACCAAGTCTTGTTCCTTCCATAGAGCCTCAATCTGGAGTAGCCTTCGTTTTGATGAGCTGATGAGATCGGAATCCGAGTCCTGAGTCGTTGTGACTAGGTTCTGTGTATTGCTTTGAGAAGTTGAGTCAGTTGCCGCCAGATCACTCAAGAATTGGTGAAATCTGCCACTGGAAATAGATAAATTATCCAGAGTTGATTTGGACACTTCATTGTTGACACCCCGCAATCCAGCGAGATCGAGAAGAACGCGTAGTCGGCTAATGAGGTAGGATGTGTCTTGATCCCTGCCGAGCAGCATCGAGGGCCATGTCTTCGAACAATCAGTGAATCCTTGGATGAGACGCACTGCAGATCTCCAGTCAAGAGCCACAATACACTCATCAAATAGCTGTCTGATCACATGTGTACTGAGAACAACCTTGGCCCTCATGCATGACACGAAAAACTCAGCGGCCTGATCAAAAAGCTTCATGTGCAAAAGACCTTGGATAGCAGTTTCGATAATAGGTTTATCGAGAGGTGCGTGCTCCCAGAAATAATCGCCCGTTTGAGTCCATGTCTGGACATTGCCCTTGTTGTTACCATGTCTTGAACGGGGGACCCTTTCGGTTTCGTCGGCTATCCTTCGTCCCAATTTGGCCCCCGTCTCCCCGTCAAGGCCAGCAAGAGATGCAAGACTTCGTAAGAATCGACCATGGTTACCTGAATTTTTGTAATGATTCAAGATGGCGACAAAAGTCGATGGTGTTGGTCTTAGTCGGCGGTAGTAGTAGAATGAGTTGACCACTGGCTCTGATAGGTACTTATAACCGTGCTTATCGAAAGCAACGATTAACGTGTTGTATGTGTGCATATCGGCAGGGTAGGCAGACACGAGCAAGTTGTAGCATATTCTGCCAACCTTCTCCTTCAAGTTCAGTTGCGAACTGACGACATCCCGGAGGCGGGAGTTGAGGTCAACCCGATTCCTTGTCACCCTCTCGGGGTCAGTCTCCACGAGAAACCTGGAAGAAGATTTGTCCTTTGCAAGCTGCATAGCGTCGTCAAAACTAGGACTTGGCGAGTTGGATTTGTCATGTGCATGGGCTCGTTTAAGTAATTGTTGGATAAGGTGGCTCAGTGTGCATTCGGCGTTACGGAGCTGATCGGAGTTCAGGGGTCTTCTGTGATGGATGGTGTCATCCGTTTCCTCACGCATGATAACTTGCTCGAGATGATCATAGTCTGTACGTCTTAGAGCCTCCATCGTAGCCTCGTCGGGGCACTCATATTCCTCGGTATGTACTCGGTTCAGGAACTCGTCGATCCGGATGGTTGCAGGCTTATAAATCTCCTTCATATACGGTCGGTTCGTGTATAGGCTCTTGATAGCATCCCATAGGTGGTCCATCTGGTAAAGAGAGACTTCAATATCGGCGAGATCGGCGTCGTTGTTTGCCTGGGCGGCTTCGAGGTTTCGGAGTTTCAGCTGGGCCAATTCACGCCTCGTTTCCTCCAATTGTCGGTCCAACTCCTGTCTTCGGTCCTCTTTTCGTACGGCATCGACAATAGCGGCAGTCGCAAACATGGAGCTATAGCATGCAGTAAAGATATCGGCGAAGGTGACTTTTCGTGGTCGAGCCGCGGTTGTCACTCGGCGACCGAGAGAGCTCACGACAGATTCGCAAGCGCGACATCCGCAGCGATGAGCCTGACCGGCTCTCGACCACAAAGCCTGCATTTTAGGTGACGGTCTGAAGCTCAGGACATCGCTCTAGAGCGATTGAGTGTCGATGCTGACGGCAATCGTTCAATTGAGGTGTTTCGTGGATCCCATTGGAAACCAAGAAATTGGCCAGTCAGAGATGGTTCGATTATTGAAGTCACGTGGAGATCCCGGTTTACCGTGGGTGCTACTGTAGCAAATGTGCTATCCACACCCCACCACATCCCACTAGAAGCTCATCGATAGAGCTCTTGAAACGACTGCATTTTATCCCCAAAGCTTGCAACAACCTACGAATACCATCCTCGTAGTCCATCACCAGTACTTACCATTTTCGAGTATTTTTCACACAGATCATCATGTTTGCTCTGTACCTAACAGCCGACTTGCAAGGGTATGCGTTAAACAAGTTCCGTCAACTCAAGTGAGCTTCACTGACGTGAGGGGCAATCTCATTATGACAGGGTCACCAACTTGCGCCCCGATGATACTCAAGACAACCCCTTTTGGTACATGTTCAAGGTTCAGTGTACTTCTTGCCGAGAGACTCATGCCAACCATGTTGGAGTGAACCGTTTCGTGAGTATTGGTTTGTTAAAATGATTAAAATAATACTGACGCCTTAGCGTAGGAGACCAATGAGATGAGTGGAAGCCGAGGAGAGGCCAACTTTGTCTGGAAGTGTAAGAACTGCAAGGTAAGTTCTATAAGATTAAGACTCATTTACCTTTGCTAAGATGGTGTAAAGCGAGAGTCATCGGCCTCTATCAAGGCTGGACCTGTGGCTTATGAACAAACTGAACCTGCCAAGCCCCAGAAGATCCTCGAGTTTGACTGTCGAGGTTTAGAGTTCACCGAATTTAAGGCAGAGGTAAGTAAAGCTTTTCATTGTATGAAAATGTATATTAACAAATCATTAGGGTGAATGGCTCGCTGAGGGTGTAGAGACGGGAACCAAGTTTACAGGTATCGACTTGGAGGAGGGCGAGTGGTTCGAATACGACGAGAAGTCTAACGAGGAAGTGAGCATTAACGAGGTCAAGTGGGAAGTTCGCCGCTCTTAAGCTGTGTACTCATATCGAGTTGTCGTTGAGGTTGAGCTGCCTGATAGGTTGTGGTGAGACGGCGGGTAGATCTTTGTGTTGTCCGAGATAGAGAGGCCGGTTAAAGTGTGATCCTGAATAAATGCAAATGATTAAATAAAAGACAAAATACTCATCACATATGAAAGATATAAATTGTTCTCTAATGTTATGTCATTTGGGAGCAACATATAGGAACCGAATTGGCCAATGGTATTACTTGCAAGCATCTTATCAGACCCACTTCTCGCAAACTCTCCTTGTCCAAACCATAGAGGTTCCTTTCGAGCTTCGACCTCAAATCAACTTCAACAAATCAAAAGACTTCACCTCTTTACAACTTTTTCAACATGGCGGTCTCGGAGCTGACAGGTACAATCGACTTTCTCACTGATGCAGCACATCTCTTACGCACTACGGCCCCGGAAACTTCTGCTCATCTCATGAGCGAGCGCGGCCATCTGCTTCAGGAACATGGAGTTTCACTTTCTGACGTTCAGAAGCAACACACATGCGGAGGCTGTGGACTCATCATGATTCCAGGCCAAGAAGCCACATTGAAGTTAGATGCACGGAAAAGCATTCGAAAAAAAGCCAAAGGGACAAAGTCGGGCAATGACTCAACCCCTAAACCTATACAAGAGCCTGAAGGGCCGTGCAAAATCTATCACTGCGACAACTGCCACCGAGATACGAAAATTCGCCTTCCAGCTCCAGGACCTGCTATGAGGCGAAAGGCTGTTCAGTCAAAAGTCAAAAAAGTATCTGCGCCTGTTGAGCCGCCCAAACCAACCTCCAATGCTAGCAGCAAGAAACGAGCAAAGAACCGAAAGGCAGGGCTTCAAGCCTTACTTTCAGGACAAAAGCAACAAACAACGAATCCTCTCAGTCTTTCTAATTTTATGAAATGAGATAGACTCAAGATTCATGGTCCACACTTACCTATTTTTAAGTCTACCTTATCTCAAGCTCAAAGTACCTGCAGGTATTGTGTACAGGTCAATCGGATGAATCTAGGCCCGTAGGTACTGTAGGTCCAGTACTTGCTGACCTGACTCATACTGCCTCCCAATCTCTCGGTCAGGAACATTCTAGCGCGTAATGGGGGCAGGATCTGCCCCATGACATAACTGGTCATGAATTTTTTTGGAGGGGGAGGGGCACTTTGCACTCACTTTGCTTGCCCCTCCATGGATTCCAACACCAAAAGACAACTGGATTTGGATTTTCAAGATTCCGTCCAAGCAGACAAAAAATTGAAAATGACTACCGACGAGGCCAACAAGCAAACTCCTGAGGAGTTTTTCCAGAGCATCGGTGACAAGGTCAACAAACTTGCACCTGCTGCTGTTGAGGCCCAAAATGCCGACGACGAGCGCGCTGTTGAAGAGATTGAGTCTCTGTGCATGAACTGCGGCAAGAATGTGAGTATCACCACCAGCGCAAACCGCATAGAAAATGAACTAACGCAAAATTCAAGGGCGTCACCCGACTTCTTCTCACTGCGATCCCCTACTTCCGCGAAGTTGTCATCATGTCCTTCTCCTGCGAGCACTGCAACCTCCAGAACAACGAAATCCAGGCTGCTGGGACCGTCCAGCCCAAGGGAACACACTACGAGCTGCGCTTGACAAACCTGGCCGACTTCTCGCGACAGGTTGTCAAGTCCGATACCTCCACCGTCAAGTTCATCGAGCTGGATCTCGAGATCCCTGCTGGTCGTGGCCAGCTGACAAATGTCGAGGGTCTCCTGACTACTGTCATCGATGACCTCGAGATGGGACAAGAGACACGAAAGGAGCAGACTCCTGAGGTCTATGTCAAGATTGCAGAGATCATCGCCAAGGGTCGCGCTATGTTGATGGGTGACTCTTTCCCCTTCCGTGTCTGGGTCGACGATCCTGCTGGAAACTCCTTCATTGCCCCCGACCTTAAGGATGGTGTTGGCAAGTGGGAGAAGCACGAGTATCCCCGAACTGCTGAACAGAATGCTTCTCTTGGTCTTTCCGACTCCGACGCCAACGCTCAGCAAATGCAGAACCCCGGCTTGACCGCTGAGGGCGATATCATCCCTAATGAGGTCTACAGCTTCCCTGCGACATGCCCTGGCTGCATGCACCCTTGCACCACACACATGAAGATGGTCGACATTCCTCACTTCAAGCAGGTTGTTCTCATGTCGACTGTGTGTGACGACTGCGGTTACCGCTCCAACGATGTGAAGACTGGTGGTGAGATTCCCGAGAAGGGTGAGAAAATCATCCTTGATGTCAAGGATAGCACCGATCTGGCCCGTGATATCCTGAAGAGTGAGACTTGCGGTCTCGAGTGCCCCGAGCTTAAGCTCCAGGTCAACCCCGGTACCCTGGGTGGTCGCTTCACCACTGTTGAGGGTCTCCTGACTCAGGTCCGTGGTGACCTTCACTCTCAGATCTTTGAAGCCGATGGCGCCGGCCAGGGAGGCGACTCTCTTGCTAGTGATGAGAAGTCACAGTGGACCGCCTTCTTTGACGGTCTAGATGCTGCCATCCGAGGCGATAAGCCCTTCACAATCATCCTCACCGACCCCTTCGCGAGCAGCTACGTCCAGCCTCTCGTGGACCCTCCCAACCCGGACCCCAAGATTCACCGTGAGAACTATACCCGCACAGATGAAGAGGAGGAGGAGCTTGGTCTCAAGGACATGAAGCTCGAGAACTATGGAGAGCAGGAGGAGGATAAGAAGGAGACCGAGGCTGCTGCCGAGAGCTAGCGCTGGATATAGTTTCCCTCTCTTTCTTGTTTTCTTATTCAAAAGTTCAGCATACCTATAGATGAAGCAATGATTACAAAGTTTATGATCCAACGTGCCTTATCCTATGCCTTCAATTGATAAGTGCACTCGATCAGTTTAGTTATCGTCGGGAACAGCATCCGAGATGTGTTGGAGAGTACTCCAACAAATTAGCCTCGCCAATGTTTCCCGCCTTCCACCCCGAAAGACTGGACTCGGCCCAAAATAGCCTCTCGTACGAGATACTTTCGGTGTTTAAAGCCGATCGGAACAGAAGCCGAGTTTCAAGTACTGTATAAAAGTTGGATTATCCCGGCAGTTCAGTCACCAAAGACTATCTCAGCCGTGCGCCATTCCTACCGAGGAAACACTTTTGCAAGTCTTGCAAAAGATGATAAGAGTCTAGGTAAGAAGGGCCGGTGTGTGAAGCTGTTGACACCATGCACCGACAGGTGAAGGCGTCAGGAGGGTAATAGGCCTTTTTGGATTGGTTTCCTAGCTGAGAATGGATAAAATCAATTATGCTATTTTTCATATGTCCGAGGTAGTGTGTCACACGAGCACAGTAAGAAGGGGCATGGATTGGAACTCTGATCATATTCAGGTCAAACTGAAGTCAGAATGAAGCATGAATGTCAATGATTAGTGTACTGCTTGAAGACTTATCATAAAACTTTGATCAAACAACCCATTACAGTATGCACAAGCGCTTAGTGGGAGACCATTGTCAAGTACTGGCTGTGCATGTTGGCGTCTGCTTTCGAGTAGCTCATTCGAACAACCACTACAGACTGGGTTTACTCTCTCTACATTTCGGTAGATAAATGTACTTGTTCGATTATTGTCTGTTTATCCATCAGCTCGTAGATACTGTAAACACTTGATAGCTCTTAGGGCCTAATAGGTGCTTAATATCGGGATGTAGAGTTAGACCTGGTGATATCTAACTCAACGACCGTTTTGTTTTCATCCCTTTTCCATGGAAGGAGATGAAGCAGTACTGCGGGAACTATATCCGACCCGGCCACCAACTTGAACAAGTTCTAGCAGATTATATTCATCCTATGGGTGACAGAAGTCTTGGTAGCTAGGTTGTTGATCCGAGCCATCAGGCTCCTTTAGGAAATATTTTGACATACACGATTGCTTCTTATAATCATTTAACCGAAGGGTGGTTGAATATGGTATGCAACCTCCCCCTTGCTCACAAGTTTCATGGAAGTAATTGGAGATGGCTAGTTTGTATACTTCTTGGCTCATTTACTGTGCAATCCCTTTAGCTTGGGCGAAGTTCTCTGTATATCAAAGTTCTTCGTCTCCTCGCATTGACTCCTCCAACTCAGTCTCAAGCATACAATCCTCTCCCATAAAGTCTCTCCCATGATATACACAGCCTAATTCATTTAAACATCCATTAAACTGCCTTCAGTGATCTATAACACGCATTCTGCCTCACCAGCCCGTAAACCAGCTCCCTTGGTTATCGGTCCAACCAACACAGCTCCCCTGCGACCAACCAACAAGATCCCGCAAGATGCCATCGACACTACCCAAGAAACGTCAATAGAGATCTTCGACGCCAAGAAGCACATCAACTTTGAGTTTCCAACAAAGACTTACACAATGAAAGAATGGGGATATGAGAACCAAGGCGTCTCACCCATTGCTGCCTCTGACCCTTCCCTCTGTTAGTCAAGTTCGACGCGAACTTCTCAGTGAGGATGTCCTTGGGACGTGTCAATATGCTTCGACTTTTACGAAGAGCCAGATCCGAGGATATACTCAGAAGTATGTCTTGCTCGATACGATGATAAGCTTTTTGACTAACATAGTGCAGGCAAGCTCCTTTCGCACATGCTCTCTGGAAGAGTCCTGAAGTCCAACAGGCTGTTTCAACAGTCTCTGGTATTGATCTAGTCCACGCGTTTGAGCACGAGGTCGGCCACACCAACCTCTTCTTCAGCGATAGTGAAGACGACCAGGGTAATGATGGCAAAGTTGGCTTCTCTTGGCACCATGATAGCTTTCCTTTTGTCTACGTCACTATGCTTTCGGACCGCAAGGATATGAAGGGTGGTGAAACTGCAGTCCTCAAAGGGAATGGCGAAGTTCTCAAAGTTCGCGGTCCTACTATGGTGAGTCTGCCATTTACTGATATGAATGATGTATCTGATGTGCTTTCCAGGGAACTGCAGTGATCCTTCAGGGTCGTTACGTCAAACACGCTGCTCTCAAAGCCATTGGCAAAGAACGCATCTCGTTCATCACAGCATTCCGGGCCAAGTCACCTTTTGTCAAATATGAGCTTGTTCTCACGGGTTCTCGACCTATAAGCAATCAGTCCGAACTTGTATACAACTACTGCACCTATCGAGCTGATATCCTTGAGATCAGGTTCCGAGAGCATGCCAAGAAGCTTCGTGAGCAACAGGCTGCGGGTATCAAGTTCAATCCTGACGCTGTAAGGGAGTTTCTATAAGAACAGAGGGAGATTTTGGAGATGATTCCTATTTACGATGTTATTGAAGTTGAGTAGTTAAAGTCAAGCCGTAATGATACAACATTCCCAATAAGAGATATACAGTAGCCACGTGACCCTCCCGGGCCGTTTTACTACATTCCCCGAACCTCGGCTCCGGGGTATTGACTCCGCAAACTGAACGGGAGGTACGGCTCCACTCTAGCAGGGACATTTCCCCAGACCAACTCCAAGCCTCGGCATCCATCATGGTATAGAGCTTACTTATTATGAGCGTCAAGACTCGCTCTCTCGTATTCTCAATTTCCTTGACATAATACACAGTTCCATATAAACATACCCAAGCCATGGCGGACAAGGCTCAAAACCGTATAAATGCCATTGGCAAACAACTTCTTCCACCTATCAACAAGATAGCTCCGGGATCAAGTAAGCTTCGCGTTGAGGGCAAAGTCGTCATCATAACAGGTACGTAACATAAGCACATCCTTTGATAACATTTATCTAATTTCTATAGGTACAAACTCACCGTTGGGAATCGGCCGTGCTACGGCTCATCAATACGCTGAAAGCGGTGCACGGGCATTGTATCTCTGCGACTTTGACGATACGCATTTGGAAGCTCATAAGAAAGAGATCAATGCTGCATTTCCCAAGGTGGAAGTTCACACGAGACAGTTTGATGCCGCGAATGAAGAGAAGGTTAAGGAGGTGGTTGACGATGCTATCAAGCGCTACGGTCGCTTGGATGTCTTCTTTGCTAATGCTGGTATTGTCGGTCGAACAACCTTGTTCTCTGACTTCAGCAAAGATGAGTTTATGTCGATACTAAACACCAATACGTCAAGGTATGTCGATCACCCCACATTATACGTTGGGTCGGTCTCATCTAAATTGAATCTCAGCGTCTTCCTGGCTGCCAAGTACGCGGCACCTGCTATGATGGAAACATCTGCCGAAAAGCCTCAATCCGGCGGTAGTATTATTGGTACGGCTTCTGTAGCAGGAATCCGCTCCAACGCCGGTTCTACACCTTACTCAGCTTCCAAGGCCGCAGTTATTTCTCTTGCCCAGACGATATCGTACCAACTTGCTGGTACCGGCGTGCGTGTCAACGCCATCTGCCCCGGTCTCATTGAAACAGGCATGACAGCTCCCGTTTACGAAGCTGCAAGGGCTCGTGGAAGTGAGAAGAAGATTGGACAGTTGAATCCTATGAAGAGAGGTGGTCATGCTGATGAGATTGCGCGCGTTGCGCTCTTCTTGGGAAGTGATGAGAGTAGTTATGTTAGTGGACAGGCCTGGGCTGTTGATGGAGGGTTGAGTGCTGGCCATCCTTTCGTCCCTGGAAAGCTGGGCTGATTGTGTGAGTGGGGTACTATAATTCAGCTTCGTTATAGGGGAGGAAATATATTGGGAGGACAGCATGGTACTTCTGCTCATAGTATCTGAGCACAATATCAACACATATGAATTGATTGAATATTCACATAGTATGCTATCATTATAGTCTATGTAAGACAGATCAGTCAACGATCGTCCGTACCTGAATGAATATATTAGATCTACCTACCCTACGCCCATCACGATCATCTAAGTCAACTCACGTAACGCCGATGTGTTTCTGATTGATGCGCATTTTCTAAAACATGGTAATAGTCGTAGCCCGGGCGGTAACCTCCGTAATTCAGCTCTACAATTGAAAAGGATGCCCCATGAAACTCGGCTGTGGCCCAATTACTACAAGGCAAAGCCATAAGTTATGCTTATAATTTTACATGCGAGACAATTTTTGTTGCTATTCCCGCTGTGTTTTAACTATAACCTCATGTTTTGTATCTTCATCTTCTCAGTATCATGTAAGTAATTATGATATGCTCTTTGCTCTTGACATGCCATCTCAAGACCATCACGTTGATCTGTTTCTTCTGTTTCACTTTACGAGCGAAAATCACAAGTTAACCGAGATATTATCGGTCATTCATCATGAGCAAGTTGATCATTACTACTGATTACTTACCGTTATTACTGCCGATGATAGTAACCTTGGTTCAAACACATAGATCCCTAAATGACACCATCCAAACGCAAGATCGAGGAGAAGTTTGTTAGTTTATGGAATTCTCCGTCACACCATCATTGACGAATAATCCACCAACACGCTCCTTAAGTCGAAGTGTGGTATGATGTAGAATGTTGTTTTGTTTGACTTAGAGATGTCTGTCCAGAAAAATATGGAGACTCAAGTTTCGAGATACGGCCCCTAGTCGAAACCCAATCCTGACTCAAGAAACCCAGCAACAACCCCCCTTAAACACTCTGAAACACCCAACGACGGAGAAACTCACGAGAAACTCCTGCAATAGAGAGGAAACATCTGCCAAAAAGCTACTCAGGTTAGCCTGATAAACCTCTGCCGCGTCATCTCAACTACAGCACATGCCAATAGAGCCAAGACTATAGACGCCCACAATACCACATACTAACTATCGACAAGGTTTTTAACCTCGAAACTTCAAGCATGCTAACCCTGACCATCGGCCTTTTTTCTCCAAACTAAATCCACCAGATCTTTCCACTAATGCACTCCAACAAGTTCCCGTGGGTCCTTGTATTGATCGCCAGGGGATCCAATCGTCTTAATCAATTCCTTGCCCTTGTTTGTTAGAGCTTTGGATCTTGAAACCATCAGCTTGCCATTAGAGGTAGGATTCGCGGTGTCAACATGTAACGTCTACGATAGCTCCAGTCTACGTTTCTTTCTTTCGTTCGGTAATAGGATGATGACATACAACATCCATCCCATGTTTGTTAGTTCAGGGACACTGCACTTCACATATAAGTAGCTGCTTCTCTGATGATTCTGTTCAACTTCTGATTCACTCCATCGCCTCTTTTCTTCGCTCTTTTCTTTCATCACTAGACTACCAGTTGCAGGCATCTGTGGTCAGTCTTTTTTCACGATCTTCCCCCCCATTTATTTTCCTAAATACCTTTCTTTCTTTCAAGATCAAAATGGCTGTCCTTAACCTTGTCACATTGGCCTTGGCCCTTTCTTCTCCGGCCATGGCCCGCCCTCGCCCTCAGTTCGGTAACGGCGGCGATGCCCAGACTCCCGGCGGTGGTCTCGGCGGTATTCTCCCCACTGGCCTTCCTAGTCTTCCTGGTGCTGGCTCCGGCTCCGGTGGTCTCCCTTCGATCCCCGGCCTAGGAGGCGACAACGGCGGATCTGACAACGGAGGAGGTCTCATCCCAACTCCTGGTAGCGGCCTAAACTTGCCTGGCAGCGGCACTGGTAACGATGCTCCTACTGGAACACCAGGCAGTGGCTTGGGTGGCCTTATCCCCAGCCCCGGCAATGGAGGTGGTCTTGGTAACCTCCCATTCGTCGGAGGAGGCAACGGAGGAAATGGAAACAATGGAGGCGGCTTACTTGGCGGCGGCAACTCTGGCCCTCCCGCCGCGGCTCCAGGAGGTGCTGCTCCAGGAGGTGCTGCTCCAGGAGGCAATGATGGCTCTGCTGGTGGTGGCGGTTCTGCTTTGTCTGGCCTCCGAGGTCTTTTCGGAGGCCTTGGTCGCTCTCGCAAGGGCGGCGCTGGAACTGATGGAACCTCTGGTGGAAGCCCTGGTGGAGGTTTTGGTGGGTTCCCTGGTTCTGGCAACGGTGGTAACGGAGGTAATGGAGGAAACGGTGATGCCACTGAGGCTCCCGTCGCTCCCACTCTTGTCCCTACCCCTGGCAGTGGTCTTTCAGGCCCAGGCACTGCTCCTAGCGGTGTCATTCCTACTTTCGTTGCTGGTCCAGGAAACGGCTTTGGAGACGGTAACGGCCCTGGCACCCCTGGCACTCCCGTTCAGACACCTGGTGCCGGCAGTGGAAACCAGCCCGGTGGTGGCAATGGAGCCCAACCGACCGGTGGCCTTGAGGGAAGCAAGCCCACTGGTACCATCCCCACCTTCGTTGCTGGACCAGGAAACGGCTTCGATGAAGGCAACTCTGGCAGCCCTGGTGCTCCCGTTCAAACACCTGGCAGCGGAAGCGGAAACCAACCCGGTGGTGGTTTGACCCCACCTGGAAATGGAAGCGGAAGCCAGCCTGGCGGTGGTCTCACTCAGCCTGGAGGTGGTAATGGCAACCAGCCTGGTGGAAGCCTCCCCGGTAGCGGTTTTGGAGGCGCTCCCGGTGGTGGTCTTGGTGATGACAACGGCGCTCAGACACCAGGAAGCGACAGCGGCAGCGGCAGCGGAGGTCAGCCTGGTGGTAACATCCCTACCTTCGAGGCCGGCCCCGGCCAAGGCTTCGGTAATGGTGATGGCCAGAACGGAGGCTTCCAGAAGCGTGCTCGATCATCCAAATAAATGGATTCATGTTGAATAAGGCAATGACTTGATGGGTCTTCTATGTTGGAAATGAAATGGAGGACAGTTCGTGTTCATAATTCCTGGGTGAAAAGCCGGTCTTCGAACTTCACTATGTATCTAACTCCATGGCAGCTCCTCGAGTTGTCAATAGAGCAATTTTGGCGAACATATCTTCCTTCCAGTGAATGTAATTTGTCCGTTTCGCCTCGCTGAGAAAGTCGTACTTGTCCTGAAACATGGTGTCTGCCTTTTTGACTTGCATCTTGGGGATGGCCTCTTCTTCAAGCATCTCGGTATCTTCAAGATGACTTCTTTGAGTCAGCTTGACAACATCTGCAATGCCCTGATACCAATCACCCGTAAGCCATGCTCGTTCGTTGACTTGAGCAACTGCGTCGTCGAAATCCTTAGACTTGAGAGTTGCCCAACCTTCCCAAGCATTTTCATCATCCAAATTCTTAACTATAACTTCCTTCCGTGCTCTGGTGAGAAGAGCAAGAATCTCTTTTCGGAGAGGGACGTATCCCTCGCGGTCAATACCTTCTCCAGAGGCTAAAGCTTTGACCCGCATTGTGACGAAAAAGTAGATAGCAGCGAACAAAGCTGTGACGTTTTGGAGGACCCATTCATCGTCTGCCCGGCGACCTCCAGGGGTTACAATGGTTTCCATGCCAGCAAGAATTGTAGGAGCAAGCTTCTTATGATCGGTTTTGTCACACAACCATCGTGTCGTAGGCTGAATCCATGCATGAAGATCAACCCCAGTGAAGGCATCCTTCTTACGCGTAGATCTTGTTGGTGTTCCAGTTGCCCCTTTTGACGGTGTTCTAAACTGTGCCAGACTTTGATCTTTAGTTGGTGTCCCCCTTGATGGCATTGGTCGTGAGCCAGAGGCTGGTGAGTTACCGGCATCGCGAAACCTAGAACCTGGTGTTCTTCTTCCTGGGGTAGCTCTGCTAGGAGTTGAGGCGCCGTTGGGCAGAATGTTATCAAGATGAGTGTAGAGACGCTTATAAATACGAGGTGGGATGGGTGGTCGTGGTTCGATAGGTGGAAGATCCAATGTAATTTTTAGACTGAAAATTGTAAGTTACCCGTTGTTCGATTCAACTTTAAGTTACATACCGGTCGCAGGCAATGTTTGCGCATGCGTATAATCTAGCAATTTCTTCCTCTGCCTTGAGGGTGCTTGCTCGGTGCCGGGACTGGGCAAGTAAAGAACCTGCGAGTTCAATAAGGGATGGTGGCAAATCAGAGCCGTATGTTGGCATTAGTGAGAGCAGTGCCTGCTCAATTTGACGACTCATGATGATGACTGTGGATTATTATGACGGTGAGGTTCAAGGTTGATGATGAGTGGAAGTGAGTGTCAATATTTGGAAATTGAAAACGCGGTTGGTATGGAGACGCGTAAAGAGTACAGCGGTCAAGTCCTTGCTCAACGCCTGGTCACGGGATAGCTTATGTACTATCCCCCACCAACTGACTCGACTTGTAGATCCCTCAGTAGGGTAAGGAATGGAGATGAATTTGTAGGGCTGGAAGAGACTCATGCGAAAATGTGAGAATTTTCTGCTTGAAGTAAAGACTGTCCCTGTTCTAGGCCAGATGAAAGAAATAATAAGGTTGAGCCTGCATATCTTCAACGTTCAGAGAATGATCTAGCCGGGGAGATATATTGAGGCGGCGAGAGATAACCTTCCAGTACCTGGTAGTTAAGCTTCAGTGGCTCAGGTCTAGCGGCCGGGATCTCCTGGGCTTGGCACTCTCCATCCCAATCAAGACAGTAACCACGTTCACTGAATCGCTGTTGCTGGGTCCTGGACTTTCTCAACCTCGCTCCTTTAAAGTCGACTTGTCCTAACGTCAATTGTCTTTTGGTACCTGCATCGCGCAAGTCCAGACTTTTGTTCCTCCTCTGTATTTCTCGCGCCTGGTATTCAGCACAATGCGCACCGGCCTCTTCCTCAGCGTCGCTTTTGCGACCGCCGTCTTTGCTCATGGCGGCGCCCACTCTCAGAAGCCCGTTGTTGATCCCAATGCCGACTGGATGACCAAGCATATGGCGGGTATGTTACTTATTTTCTCTCTGCGCGATGCGCTGAAGCTATGCTAACACGCTTTCCTAGAGGAGCATCATGTTCAGGGCTGGGACGCCGACTCCTTCTTCACTCTCCACGATTACAACAGCGACGGCTGGTGGCAAGCTGCAGAGCTGATGCGAACATATGGTCTCTTCGACGAGTCAAACAAGGGCATGGCCGAGAAGCGAAAGGACGAGGTTCGCGATATTCTGCTGGGTCTCCTCGATAAGGATGGCGACCACTCAATTAGCCGCAAGGAGTGGATGGACTTTGTCAACTCTGGCAAGACACTCCCCGATCTTAACACCGGTCCTGGCCACCACGGTGACGACGAGTACGAGTACGAGATCCACCATTGGGAGAAGTACCACGACGACAACACCAAGCTTGAGGACTTGACACACCCCGAAGACATTGAGCACTTTAAGAAGCATGATGAAATGGAGGATGCTCAAGATCGCCTTGAGGCTATGCAGAAGCTCTCTATCGTCGAGGCCAACATCCCTAAAAAGTTCCGACGACAATAGACGATAGAAGTCGACTCGGATTGTATTTTACCTAGAAGATCATAACTGGGCAGGTACTCGGGGGTGTGATAGGGGCGCATGACACCATGATGGATGATATGAATTCTATGTATTGAATATTGTTGGAATAATAAGCAAGCATGATACACGACTAGCTAGATCTTGTAAACATGAACATCAAAAACACAGTGCCACACGTCTGGTGCGAATGTTTTCACAAGCTCGATATGCTCAGCCTCAGCTGCTCGATCTATTCCTCGACTCCAGTCGTCAAACATGCATTGAATCTCCTGGCGTCTCGTTTCTGTGTCGCTGGCGCCGACGTTTTCGTGGAGATGCAGCCATGTCTCACTAGCCGGAGCAGAAATCTCCCAAGTGTCTTTCCAAGTTGGTTCGCTCGTGGGAAGAAACCCGCAGTTGATGTGTCGGATATCTTGTGCAATACCATTGGCCTGGAACGACTGGATCCTTCGTAGAGCTTCTTCGTTGCTCTCCAGAAATACGATAATCTGCTCTCCTCCACTGAGAATTTCTTCATCAGATAGGGCGAAATCTTCGGCTTGAACAATTCGTACGCTCCAGTTGTTTGCCAGAGCGCCACGCCGCAACCCCTCCACGCTCCATGGATTGATCTCCCAGCAGAGTACCCTCATACCAAGTCGAGCATATGAGAATACAAAGTATCCGATTCCAGCATAAAGATCAATCGCCCATGAGCCTTCAGGTGTCTCCTTTCCTATCTCCAGTAGTCTTGCCTTCTCTTTGACGTTACCCCTGCTAAACATTGTCCATTTCGGCGCCCAGGTCTGAAATATCCCGTTCTGCTTCGTTGAAACCCATAGCGTCTCATCAAAGTCTTGCTGAGAGGGCTCTTGTGTTGAGGGATCCGAAGGACCAAAATCACCATGGAGAATGCGCAACCCGCTTGGGCTTCTTCGTACGTTCTCATCCGCTTCCTCTCCCTCTTTGCGTAGGGGAATGCCTTCATTCACAGCGAGATGTGTCAGAGGCTCTTTTGCTTGTGTTGAAAGCTTTTCGAGGATCTTGAACCAAAGTTGATGACATGCATCTTGACCAACATTTTGCAGAGTGTTTGTCCAAGGTAAGGTTGTGAAGCTTCCTGTGGGGAGCAAGACCATAGGCTCATAAATTGTAAAGCGTTTTGGTGCGCTATTCAAAAGTTCTGATTTCCATGCTGGGTTGGCGTCAATATTGATAATTATTCCCGATTGAATCCAGTCGTTGATGGCACTTCGGATTGGGTTGCCTTTAGGGACTCTTGGCTTTGGCATTTTGCTTGATGGTGAGGGGTGAAGGTTGAAGAAAATAATCCACCAAATTTTGAGGGTTTGGATAACCTCTATATAGATCGAGGTTGTTATGATGGGTGTATGCTAACCTCAAACAGAAACTCCTGATATATGTAAATATACCACAACAACCAAACAAAACCGTCAATCTTTATGATTGCAATTGATGCTGTGTGTTCATACTTAATCATAATTGACATACGACTCTACCCAACCTATAACCATCCATTTCCATTCCCACTAAAATCATCAATGGACCATGGGTATTTTGACCCTATGCTATTCTACATGCAACATATGCCATTAAGTCCGTTATGCGTACACCATCCTTTATCACAAGAAGTAATCTCCAGGTCCCCTTCTGTTCGCTGGGACATGTCTCTGGTCGTCAGGAACAGCAGAGAAAATACTAAACCGGGGACTCAGGTCCTTGTCAACAGCCATGATAGAAGCGACGTTGCCGCAGCGGTAGCAGTAGTTGGGTGCCGACCAGACGGTCACTACTGAGTTTTCGGGGAAATGATACTAATGATCGTTAATACAATCCTTGTTGTACGCGGTAGTATGACGCTAAATACCTTGTAACCCTCGTTAACGAGTTGATGGGCTCGAGCGATCAACTTCAAGCCGTTGACATGGTTGAACTCAGTTGCAACCTTATCTCCAAATAGCCATCCAGCGCCACGAGGGCTGATAGCCCACGTTTCGACATCTTCTGGATCTGACCATACCAAGTCACAGAACGCTCCCTCGTGGGGAATCTCTTGCGCACGGGCAACAACTCGGATCTGATCGATCGTCCTGATCTCAGGACTCAAACCACCGTGGACACAGAGAATCTCGCCATCAATGATGGCGGCAAGGACGAGGAAATCAAACACATGACAGCAGGCCTTCCAGACGGAGGCGTTGCCGTATTTTTGCTGACATTCCTCATAGAATCCATACACCTGGGTAATCTGCCGGGATTCGTGGTTACCACGGACAAGAACTATTCTGTCCGGATATCTATGGGACATGGTTAGCCAAGACACACGATCGGCACCAAAGGGTGCTCACTTCGCCTTCAGGCACATTAGTAATGTGAACGTCTCGAGACTGAAGTATCCTCGATCCACGAAATCTCCCAGGAAAATGTATCGAGTGTCGGCGCTCTGACTTGTCGAGTTGACTGTGACGCCAGAGTCTAAACGATCGGCCATTGTGGAATCGGGGTCCTCCTCTACATCACCTGCCTCGGTCTCCTCGGCGCCGCTGGAGGTTGCATTTTCGCCCGAAGCCTTTATCTTCTTCCTCAACTTGGGGTTTGTGATCTCTGTTGGTGGCTCGATATCGTCAGAGGTAATGACTGTGGTAGATGTCTTCGGCGCCTGCACGTTGGACTCGCCTGGCATGCCGCCAGATACCCGGAAGAGCTCGAGAAGGTCGTAGAACTGGCCGTGGATGTCGCCGCACACGGTGACGGGGGTACAGACGGGCTGAATGTTGGATTCTGAGATCTCAAGTCAGCAAAAGCTGCAGATCAGCGGGGAGTCTGAGTCTGGTGGTCTTCACCTTCCATCAAAATCTCCTTGACCTTCTCACACAATTCCTTCATGGCGCGCTCAGGCAGATAGTGACATTGTTTGGCCTCCTCTAGCCACTCATCGAGGCCAGCATTGGGCCCCAGATTCGCAGGGCCCGGTCGAGGTACGCCTGTAGCCATGATAAAGCATGCCCCGTCGAGAGAAGACCTAGAGGGGATGATGATGGCAGGGAGAGATATACCAACCCAGCAAAGCCTGTTTGTACTGAGATGTTGGTGTTGGTGGTGGTACTGGTGGTACACACATGCGGCGGCGGCGAATGGGGGTGGGGCTTAGGTTAGTATGCTCTGCTCTGCTCTGTTCTGCTACCTACCTACTAACCTATGGAGGGGTGCGATAGTGAAACGCCGGGAATACTTCGGCCGAGATAAAAAGAGACGTAACTTTTGCAAGATGTTCACCTTCTGTTTTGGTTAATATTTATAATTTCTTCTTTAAGTCGCATCATATATTTTGTTTCTAAACCTACAATTATTATTTCGATCTTAAAAAAAAACCAAAAAAAAAATCACACGTACTTACAACTGAGATAATACGTGAGAAGATTCATCATTCAGTGGATAGTCACATATCTCTCCAATAGCGAGAGACCCACTGTCACTGGCGGGGCAGCAAGGCCAGGCCGCGACTCATCGAGCCTTACAGCGGGCACTCACTCACTCGAGCCTTTCGCATTATCGACGTTACAGTACCATCAGTGATAACCTCCCTTATTTGCGGTATGCGAGATGTCAGCTCAAACACCACAAGTCCTGTCTCGGCGGGCAAACGGTGGTCCTCAGGCCACAGCGAGTCAGACCTCAGAACCAACAAAGGTGACTAATTTATGACACATTCGGATAGTAAGGGACTTGAGTATCTGACTGGTCTCAGGGAAAGGAGAACAGCTCTCATGGGAAACCCAGAGGTAGAGGCTCCAATGCGAGATCTACAGAGGCGAACAAGGTGATATTACTACAATTTGCGATCAAGAACGAGCGAGCCTATCACTAACTATGATGAAAGCATGCAACTGAGGGCGAAACTCCCAAACCCGCCAAAGCCAAGGCTCATAATGAGGGCGAAAAGCTAGTGATACGCCGCCTGCCACCTGGAATGACGCAGGCTGAGTTTGTATCAATTCTTGGAAGTGAATGGGAACTGGGAAAAGGCAAGGTTGACTGGTTTTCCTTTGCAGAAGGAAAGATTTCTACTGAGTACGATGCTCAATGCCGTTATGTGAATCTCAAATCGCTGACTGATATAAAGCCCCTCGAAACCTTCTCGACCAGGTCGTGCCTATGTTCATGTCATGAAAAAGGATGATATCTTGCCATTGAGCGAGGCTGTGCGCAATGCTGTCTGGGAAGACGCGAAAGCATCTTTCAACAGTCCTTCTTTGATTGGTCCTCCTTCAGTTGAGTTCGCCATTTACAAAAAGGTCCCAAGCAATAAGAAGCGTACCGATGCTCGTCAAGGAACCATTGACCAAGATCCCGAATTCATGTCATTTTTGGAAGAACTGGCGAATCCGGCTCCACCAAAAGAAACTATTGAAGGTGAAGAGGGTGATGATCTTGGTAAAGCTGAGACTAAAGTCACCACTACACCACTCATTGAGTATTTGAAGGAGAAGAAAGCGAACAAGGCGAAGGAGAGTTCATCTTCTAAAAATTCCAAGCATGGACAGGGAGATTCTAGAAGTGGAAAAGGGAAGAACTCATCCAAAGACGATGACTCTGGCAAGAAGAAGGGCAAGGAATCCAAGGCCGAGAAAGCAGAGAAGGCTCCCAAAGAGACTGTCAAGATTCTCACCAAGAAGGCGGCTTCCGAGCAGAACCAGGAGGCTTCAAAGACCAATGCTAAAAGCCAGACTGGCGACTCTAACGCTCAAGAGGCTGCACCTAAGAGTCGACGTGCTGGAATTTTGGCTGCTGCCAGGATCCTCCAGCGAGACCTTGGCCTCAGTCCTGGAAGTGCGCACAGGAAGGCTCGCCAGGATGCTGCAAAAGCGGAGGCGGATGCAAAGACACCAGAAAAGGAGAACGCATCAACCACAGAAACGAAGACTGGCGCTTTCGAACGCCCTGCTTCACCCGTCAAATCAGCCGAGATAGAGACACCAGAACCGAAGGGACGAGGCGGTGCTGCCAATGCTAACAAGCAGCAGCCAGCGAACCGCAGAACTCGGGGAGGGAAGAATTCTGAGAAGATCAAGGAAAAGGAGAAGGGCAAGGACAACAATAAAGAGAAGGAGAGAAATAAGGAGGGAGTTTCAAGTCAAGCTCAAGCAGCTCCCGCCCCTCCAATTGTTCTTCTCAAGAAGAAAGGCAACGAAACAGAGCCTAGTCAGCCGGCGAAGCCAGCTAACACCGCAGTGCAAGCACCAGCGACACAGGGAGGTAGGTCAAAAGGAGAAAACGCAGCTGGTAACTCTAAAGGCGGATCCAATAAGGGAGCCAATGCTCAAAAGAAAAGTGCTAGTGTTTCTCCTGATGCTACGCGGGGCTTTGTTAAACATGCCAACCCTTCTCAAGGAATTACCGAAGCAGTCCTCAAGCAGACGCTTTCAACTTATGGAACCATCATATTTGTGGAAATCGATAAGCGGAAGGGGTTTGCCTATGTCGACTTTGCGGAGCACGAAGGTCTTGTGAAAGCTGTGACAGCTAGTCCCATCACTGTTGCCCAGGGCACAGTGCAAGTTCTGGAACGCAAAGACAAGAAGCCTGCCAATAACGCGAACTCGAACACGGCCACAACTACGACAGCCCCGGCACCGGCTGCTGGATCTGCTGCACCGGAAAAGGCGGCTGGCAGAGGTCGACGTGGTCGGGGTGGCGGTAACAAGGCAAAGGATTCTGGTGCCAACAACCAAGGCGCTGGTGCTGCCAACTCAACCCCAACAAACGCCGGCGGCTGAGTTCAAGAGGTACTTTTGTAGATTTTACTCGAACATCTCACTACTCTAGCGAGCAGACCGATCTGCCCTGGTGTGCCGCTGTTTCTGAGGCCCCTTTAAATCCAGCTGCATAATAAGTCCAGCTCATTACAGCGCATGGACAAGACGCAGCCAGGATGTGGGAGTCAGAACAGCTGAGTTATTGCAGGCAGACAAGAGCACACCTGAAACAGAAACCTGGTCTTTGTGCCTTTGTCCTACTAGCGAATATGCTACGAATCCAGCGCAGAGTCGATCTTTTGATAGACAGTTACTCTTCACGAGCAGTAGCGATTGAGGAAGCATGGGTGAAGTTGTTGACGAGGACGGTGGTGCTTATGCTATTTAAAATCGAGGCACAGCAATAAAACTTCTGCGTCCAATTTTCATCATGATGAGCGATTCTATTAGGGCTTACTATGCAGCTTGTGGACAGAACATCACTGCGTAGGCACATACGGACTCTCCTGATAGACCACCCTTCCGAGCATTTCCAGACAACAGAGGCTCTCGAGAACGAAAGAAGACATGATGGCGATGTGTGAATGCCTCAAGAGTGTATTTCGTAAATGATGCCATCTGGCTGGCCTTGGCATACTGGTCGTTTAAGAGTCTGACCCCTGAATCAAATGCGGAGGACAGAATATTTATGACTCACAAAATGGTGTTGGAGGAGACGTGAGGGGGAGACAAGATTAAAGTCACAGAGGCAAAAAGAAAAAATGAATGTGTTTAACAGAATATTCAAATCAAAAACTCTAGTGCTACTAATACTAATAAACTATCCTAACATGGGTGGTATCGTCTCTACACAGGCTGTTGGACCTGCATCCTGTAGCAAACGTGTACAAATCTATCTTAATAACAAGAAAGCGAAAATGTGTATCTCAGAAAGAGGAGAAGAAGAAGAAGAAAAAAGTAAAGAAAAAGATGAAAAAGAAAAACAAATCCCTTCGAGGGAACACCTTTTTTGAAAGCCAAACAACACTGTACTTTTTGGTATCCAAAACCGAAAATTGCGCCGTCCATATATCCCTTCAAGCCTGAATCCTTGGCCATGCTGCTGAAATCGCTCTCATGACAACGTACAACACCAATGCTAGAACAAATCCAACTGCAATCGCTTCGCTTTGAGCAAAAACCTTCCTTGCATGCGCCTTTGCGTCCGTAAACCATATCGTTTCTCCCACGCTCCGACGAGCGGCTCTAAGCCCAGGCAGACCGTCCATGCTCAGCACATTGGTCTCCTTATGATAATCCAACAACGTATTGTTTTCGACTTGTTTTCCCACCCACATGTCCATGGTGGGCCTTTCTTCAAACACAGACAGCTCATTCACTTTACCATCAACACCCACTCGAAGGACTTGCTCAATAGTCAAGTCCTTCTCTGACTCATCAGGTGCATAAAGACCCCTCTTCACACGGGGAACACCGAAGCCACAGCTTGTCTGGGCTTCAAAAACATCTGCCAAAACGACGGCCCTGGCGCCATCGAATGTAGATCGTTTTCCTTTGGAGATACGACGTATAAGATCAGGGAAGGCTGGGTCATCCCATTCGACAATCCTGGACCGACAGAAGAAGCGGCAAATCCGAGGGGCGGGTCCAAAACTCATAAACATCAAACAAAGGCGGCCATTATCGTATGAATGGGCAATAGTCTCACATCCAGAACCAGTACGATCGATGTAGGCACACTGGTTGGGTCCTAGGATAGCGAAGTGCGAGTCTGCAAGGCCTTTTGGAGAGACATTGATATGAGTGCCATGGGTTGGAGCTGAGCCTGTAAAGAAGACAGGTTGCTGCTGAGCCCAGGCGGCGAGGTCCTCGGAAATGGAAGGGTAGATCTTCATGGCGATGATGTAAACGTATGATATGAAAAGCAGAGATCCCAATCAACTCGATTGGGGTCTGTGATATAGCTGCAAAAACCAACAAAAAAAATATAAGTCCAAGTTGGAGTGCTGCGGTTGAGATTGGATAATCCTGTGGGGAGTTTAAATATCTCGGCCTAAGCGGTACCAGATCCATGCGGGGAAAAGGCGACACATTAGTAGACTAGGCCGGGAACAAACGACTCGCCAGTGGAATTGAGTCATAATAGGAAGGTGACTGGGCCAGAATCCGATCATTGGAAACAATTGGGAAAGAGGTGGAGCTTGGTGTAAAGCCCTACCTACTAGGATCTCACTCCTCGAGGGCATCTCAAGGAGGGAGAGGGTGTGCTCATGTGAATCTTGTTAGTCCTCATGAGCATCTTGCTTTGACCTACGGCATTCTGTTTGGTGGCATCCAGTTAGGGACTGGGTAACCTTGAGAATAGCAGGTCAAACAAGAGAAAAGAATTAGTTAGGGATGGGGTAGGCATGGTAAGAACCATCCTCGTACCGCTCATCATCATACGCGCTGCTGTCGCTGCTGAAGTGACCGTTGACAATGCTGGTCGTGCGAGGGACATTGGAATATGCCCCGCTAGACACAACACTGGCGGCTTTGCGTCCTGTTACCATTTGGCCGTAAGCGTCAAAGTCGCTTGGGGGGGCATCATAGCGAGGAGACCAACCTCCAGGGCCCCATGGCTCGATGAAGCTGGTTTGACGAGGTGCCACGGCGGGGCGCTCATCAAACCGCTTCGACAAGCGTTCCTTGGCCTCAAACCCTTTGTCCTGTGGCTTTTCCTTGCGCTGTCGTCCTCGATCCTCGCGGTCGCGGTCACGGCGTTCACGTTCCTCCCGAGGCCGCCTCTCACGAGTATGCTCCTCGCGAGAGCTCTCTTCCCGTTCAGACTGGTGGCGGTCCTCTTGCTCGCGGTGGCGATCCTCACGAGGCTCCCGCTTGCTGGAAGACTTGGTTGAAACTTTGCTAGAAGCCTTGCTCGAGGCCTTGCTAGAAGGGCGAGAGGGGTTCTTACGGGCCTCAGGGGCAGGAAGGGGACTGGGCATAGGGCTGGACATGGGGCTCGTCATGGCAGACGAGGGAGCTTGGCTGCTTACAGCATTGTGGCGCATGGTGAGGTTCTCATGCTTGGCCTGGAGGCCGATGAAGCGTTGCTCAAGGTCATGGCGCTCGAACTTGACGCGCTCGTTCTCTTCCTTGAGAGCCTCCTTCTCCTCTTTGAGCTCATCGCACTCATTGTTCAGGCGGCGCTTGTCACCCTTGAGCTCCTCAAAGTCGGTGTTGAGTCGGCGGTTGTCCTCTCGGAGAACATCAGCCTCGGAGCGCGCACCCTCAATCTGGGCCTTGAGCTCGCGGTATGAGACGTTGGACTCATTGAGCTTGCGGTTGACTTCCTCGAGGGATGCCTTGGACTCGTTCAACTTGCGGGTAAGCTGGTCAATGGTGGCCTTGAGCTTATCGTTCTGAGCGTTGAGCTTGTCGTTTTGAGAGCTGAGTTTATCGTTCTCCGCGTTGGCCTTGTTAAGTTCTGTGTTTGCCTTTTGAAGGTCGTCGCGGAGCTCGGACTCGATATCAAATTCGTATTCGTAGTCGTGGTCTTGTACTATACAAGGAGAATCATGGTTAGAGGGATGGGACGGGGAATTTGGAAGGCGACCATTGAACATACCAGTCAAGGCCCTTGACTTGGAGGAGGATGAGGAGTTGGTGCTTCTGGCAGAGACAGAGCTCCTGGCAGAGGAGCTGCTCCTCTTAGAAGGGCTAGCAGACGTGCGCTGGTGGAGAGGCATGGCGTCGGTTTGGACTGTTCACGATCGCCAACAACAAAAAGAGAAAATAGGAGAGAGGCGAGAATCGACGCCTTGATCGTCTCGATTGTGTGTATTCGTGGTTATTTTTTGATGTTAACTCTGTTCGCTGCGGTGCAGCTCTGCCCAACGACCAGCGGTGAAGTTTGGTCTGGCAGGCGGTAGGAGAGCGCGGGCGTCTTTGGCTGAGAGCACTCTACTACTGGAGGGGCCGTAGCGAAAAGCGGTTGGTAGCGGGAGCGGGAGCGCGAGGGGCCACAAAGGCAAAAAAAAGTGACGTCGGGTTAAGATGAGTCGAGTTTAAAAAAAACTCAAGTTAGTTGTTAGTATTGCTTTACCGACAAGTAAAACAAGACAATTGATAGATATCCTTTCTGTAGTACAGTACAGAATAGGAGAGAATATTCGAGTTAAAAAGGTCGAAATAAACCTGTGTGTGGTGAAAAGAGAAGTGAGTTGAGGTGCAGGCAGACGAGGGAAAAAAGTAGAATATTCGGGTTGATATGGGTTTTGTCAAACTCGGGTGTGGGAGGAAAAATTTAGGAAAAAGAAAGGCCTACACCTACTACTGACAGGCTACAGTGTCTTAGCTGTCTGGAATGGGGGGTGGGTGGGCAATTTAGAGG